>CATIWR010151780.1:0-91129 GCA_949677035.1 Omphalea diandra
AATGATGCTGCAAATGTTCTTCCAGCAGTACCCTGGTTTTAAGGAGGTTAGGATGGTGGAAACAAAGCCAGGAATTGCTTTTGTGGAGTATGGAGATGAGATGCAGTCAACAGTTGCAATGCATGGACTTCAGGGTTTAAAGATACAGCAAAATCCAATGTTAATTACCTATGCCAAGAAATAGTCAAGGGAGCTTATGGTTTTTAATATTCATAAGAGACGCTGCAATTAGGAATCTTTGACTAGAAGTTTTAAACTTGCAAGTGCCTATTTCACATCTGTTGTTTTTTGGGTTGAAGGGAGGGTTAGGGATTTAGTACATTATTAATGTTGAAAGCGACTTTTCTAATCAGTATTCACACCCGCGAAAATTGACTAGGATAGTAAAATGAAGGATTGACGTGTATTTACCTTCTTATCAACCTGTCAATTTTCTACGTGTATTTACCTTATCAATCTGTCAATTTTCTACATATTTCATAGAATTTTCTTTTGTTGCAGAGAAGACGAAGGCTGCATCAACGTCAAACCTATGATCATATTCAAGCACTAGTCAACTTAGCCTGCCACTTAACTTCTAGAGTTTTTAGATGTGTAAATATAGAAACAAAATCAAACATATCAAGCAATGCAATTTTAAATTAAAAATGTCACAAATTTCTGATCGTAGTCATTTTGCATTCTAGATATGTTAAGTTATTCGTACTTCTTCACACACAGTACAGGCGGCATATAAAAAATAACGCCCCAAATGAAGCAGAACCGATCTAAATAAATGTTGCTGGTCGTGATTTTATCATCATAATCATTAGAATGCAGGCTTATCGGTTACTCATTACACCCTCTCAAGTTCAGTTTTGTGTTTATCCAGTTGGTCTTTCAACTCCATCCTCCATCCTTGAACCAGCCTCTCTTGCTTCTGAATAATCTCATCCTTTATTTTCAATTCCTCTTGCATCATACCAATCTCCTGTTAATGCAACAAAAGCACCCAACACGACTTTGGCAAGGTCCCAATGAAACTATGGAACGGTTAAAGAATAAGGTATCTGTTAGAAATCGTGTGTGATAGATGCTTTACCTTTCTAAGTGTTTCAGCTGCAGTTGGTTGATCTTCACGTTGGAGACCAATAAAATAGAGTTGCAGTTTCTTGGCAGCTTCCATGAAATCCCTGGCATGCCTCTCCACATCAACTGAGAATTCCAAATAAAAGACCTTTTTCAGAATGGATAGTGAGTCATAGTTGATTAGTTGCAAGGGCTTCCCACATGCACAGATATGTACAGATACCATACTTTATGTCCATCAAGGCAAATCTATATCATAAATAAGACTAATAAAGAAGGCACCAGCACCATATAATTGATCTTATACAACCAATGACGGCAGCAAAGATCAATGGTGAGGATCAAACCTTTAAACATTCGAAATCTCAAATAATTCTGAGCATGTGAGTATTAGGATATGCATCACAAAGGAGTTTCAATTAATAAAAGAAATATCTGCTCCTGCCACGTCGTTCTTTTCAACTCTTTCCACCCTCAATTCTGTTGGGGAAAAAGAAGCGCAAGAAGGGACGGAAGGCAACGCTTGTTGAAGTTGTAGAAGAAGCCCATTTTTCACTGGATTGAGATGAGATGACAGGCAGGAAAAGCATGGAGTATGCTGGCTTTATGCACACATAATAAGTTGAATCACCCACCAATACCAACTCCATTAACAAACAAGGGAGGAAAACTGAAAGTCCCAAGACTAGAAGCATCTAGTATAGAACAGAAGGCACCCAGTAGAAACATATTCATGGCATCAATCTAATTTTTCACTCTATATAGACCTCATGTGAGATAATAACTATATAGGAGTTGAGTAAGAACAAGACGTCTAAGAGCAGCTATACGGGCAGCATTAGAATTTAATCAAGATCCTAGAAATTAGAATTTCCATTTCAAGCCCATTATTTTTATTTCCTTCAAATAACAATAACATTAGGGAGAAAATAATAATTCCAGAAAATTAGTCCATTTCACCTGGATTTTCTTTATTTCCATAATACACACCATAATCGCAGTCCCAGTGGTTTATTTTTCAAGTACGACGCCGTTTTCTGAAATCTTTTTCTATGAAATTTTAACCATAATCATAAAGCGAATCCTGTTCGACCTAATTACCGAACACCAACAGCTAAGAATTTGAAGAAGAATGAAGAATAGGAGGTCACTAACTCTGGTGAGAAGGGTGGGGAGAGCGGTCGATAGCTTGGAGCTCCCTGGCGGGCAAACACGGGAGCAGAGCGGTCTCTAATGCTGTCACGCACTCAAGCATATCTTCTCTTGCTGGATTCTGCTGCGGTGGCGGTGTCTGTTGCTGCTGATCCATCACTTGCCTCTCCGCCATCTTTCTTTTCTCTTCCTCGTCTGCAACTTCACTAATTTCCCTCTGTCGAGAAAATGTTTGTGTCAAGGTTTATGCTTTGAGCCGTAATCAAAATGTTTGGCACGTGTTGAAGTGAAGGGTTATTGACAAACTTCACAAGCACAACGTACTGTCGTTCGACGACCCTGTTCAAAGCATACGCTAGCCGCGTGATAGACATTCATGTGATTTATCGTTTATGCCCAACCAATCCCCCCAGTTTTGGTAACCGCCGCGCCGATTTCCGCTGGAGGATTGACGTGTCGTTTTGATGACATGAGGAAACAATAAAAGACTAATTCCCTCGAGCTCCCTCCCTGTATTTTGGCATAATTAACTAAATTATTATTTATTTTTATATTTTACACTGAAGTATTTTTATGTTTTTATTTTATTAACTTATTATTTAGTATTGAAATTAAAATTTAATATTTTATGGTTAGTCAATATAATAAAAGTAAATTAATGAACATACATTTAATTCAATATAATTATTTATAGCATTGAAAATTTTCAATTTCAAATTTCAATAAAAATAAGTTAATTCAAAAGTCAAATAAATTAATTTCAATATTTTAATATTTCAAATTACTTTTCCCGTACCATACCTTTACATCAAATTCCTTTCCTCTTGACTGAGGTATAATATTGATATTATTTTATTTTTGTGATAAAAAGACTCAAAATATTTTTAAAATTATAAAATTTTATATTTGATTCTAAATAATATATTATTGAGATGATTGTAATTTATAATTTATTCAATTATTCTGCTTCGCAAATATACTCTAAACTTATCTATCTGTGATTCTTATTGTTTTGGCACATAAAAAAAATGTTATAATAAGTATATACAACTAATATTTACATTTTTAAAAAAAAAAACAATGGAATAATGTTTATTTTTTAAACTAGTCAAATGTATTAATCCTCTTGGTCTCGTGTTAAAAATATGAGAAAAAAATGAGAGAAAAAATAGATTAAAAGAAGCTTAACTTTAAGGCATCAAGAGAGTGTTTGAATATTAAAAAAAAAGAAAAAAAAAAGGCATAAAGGGAGTGGTTCATTTATGGTTTGATGAATTTTTTAGATTAAAGTGTATACAACTAAAAGTCCATAACGATGTTGTATAAGAGTTTTTGTAAAAAAAAATTTAATAAAAATTAAATCAAAATAATTATAAAATAAAATAAAATACTTAAAATCAAACCGAATTTTGAAAATTATACAGTTCTAATTTGGTTTGGCAGTTTTGAATAGTGGGAATTCTTATTTATCGTTGACAAAGATATTTTATAATAAACACTATAATATTATATATAATATTAAATTATAATGTCACATTAATATAAAATTGTAAGTATTTAAATAATAATTTTTATTAATATATAATTATTTATTAATATTGTTTTTAAATAAAATTATTATAAAATTTTAATAAATTATACATATGATTTAAAACTTTATACAATAAGATACAATAACATAACATGTATATATATATATATATATAACAAAACAATTTATCTCATTTTATTTTTATAGGTATATAATACTAATCTCATATTTGTAGAAATAAAGTATTGGGTATATATTCATTGTTTTTAAAAATCATATAAATTGGTGAATCATTCAGCTGATTGATTTTTAATTTAATTAGTTTAATCAGTATAGTTAACTTGATTTAATTAATTTAATAATAAATAAATTTTATAAATATTATTAAATTTATTTTCAAATATTAAAAAATATTATAAATAAATAAATAAATATATTTATAATAATTAAAATAAAAATAATATTAAAAATCAATTTGAATTAAATTATTCTGATTCCTGATATCATCTTCGATTTTATTTGGTGAGCTAGTTCAACTTTCAAAACGTTCGTAAAACAATGATGTGGACAGGTTTTGTTGAGCCGTTACCAACTACGGTTGATCCAAGTCCAACGCATGTGGCTGTAGCGGGGCCATATAACAGAGGTTGACAAGCACGCGTTAATACCTTCCCCCGAAAGCTTCTTAAATTAGCAATACGACGACGTTGCCTTTATAAGATCTCCTGTATAAAACCCCTGTTCTCGCGGAAATGGAAAATCCGAAGCCATCTATCTTCCCTCTCCCATGGGCACTTTCAAATTTCAATCGTGTAAAAATGGCAAACAGGCTGAAAGTTGACGAACTTCGAGCCCAGCTGGCTAAACGTGGACTCGATACCACGGTAACTAAACCCTCCCTGGTCTGCCTGTCTCTTTATCCAGTCACATTCTTCAAATTTGCTCAATCCTTCAATTTTTGGTCTTTTTTTTTCTTCCCGCAGGTACGGAGGCTGGAATCAGCTCTGGAGCAAGAAAACAAGCAATCGATGGACGCAGTTCGTAACAAGAAACGAGAAAGGGAAACTGAAGACGGAATTTTTTGTTGAATAAATTTGTTACCTACACTTATGTTTGTCCTAGTCTTTAGGTTTGTTAAGATTTATTCCTAATTTTTAGCAGATTATTATCTCAAGAGTTTGTTAATTCTATTCCTAATTTATTGTAGTTATCCATTGAGCTTAAGTCTATTTAAAGGCAAGCTGGTTCATTGAATAATATCATCAGCTCACTTCCACTTTCTCTTTAGTGTTTTACTCTGTTACAAATTCCATTCTTTTACGAAACAGTGGTATCAGAGTCTGTTCAAAAAAAAAGTGAAACATCAGTAAAAGAAAATGTCCTCTGAAAACTTTGTCCAACCATCTATTCCTCGCTTTGATGGTCATTATGACCATTGGAGCATGCTAATGGAAAATTTTCTGAGATCAAAAGAGTATTGACAAGTTGTTGAGTCTGGTGTAGCAGAACCTGCAGCTGGTGTGATACTAACGAATGGGCAAAAGAAAGACCCAGAGGCATTAAAGCTGAAGGATTTGAAGGCAAAGAACTACTTGTTCCAGGCAATGATCGGTCCATCCTTGAAACAATTCTCAGCAAAGAGACTTCTAAGCAGATTTGGGATTCTATGAAAAAGAAATTTCAAGGATCAACCAGAACAAAGAGGCGGCAACTTCAGGCACTTCGTTCGGAGTTTGAAATGCTTCGAATGAAATCAGGAGAGTCAGTTTCAGAGTTCTTCTCCAGGACAATGACAATTGTTAATAAAATGCATGTGCATGGCGAGAAGATGGATGATGTGATGATAGTTGAGAAAATTCTTCGTTCAATGATGCCGAAGTTCAATTATGTGGTTTGTTCCATTGATGAATCAAAGGATATTGATGAGCTTACATTAGATGAACTGCAAGGTTCATTGCTGGTGCATGAGCAGAAGCTGATCCAGCAAGACAAAGGAGAACAAGCTTTGAAAGCCTCCATCAACAATACTTCTATAATAAGGAAAGGAGATCGTGGAAGAGGCAAAGGTTGTGACAACAAGAATCGCAAAAATTTAGAGGATGAAAAGTCTCGTGATTGTCAAGGGAGAGGTAGAGGCCAAGGTGGTGCTAATTCATCCTATCACAAGCCAAAGTCACCAGATAAATCACAAGTCGAATGCTTCAGATGTCATAGGTATGGACATTATCAATCTGAGTGTCGTACTAATTTATCTAAAATACATGGTGCACAATCTAACTTTGCAGAGAAGGATGAAGAAATATCTTTGCTAATGGCTTGTGATGCTAAAGAACCAGCAAATCTAGAATTATGGTACTTGGACACAGGGTGCAACAATCACATGTGTGGAGACAAGTTTGTATTCTCTGAATTAGATGAATTTTTTCGTGATACTGTGAAATTTGGTGATGATTCCAAAGTCTCTGTTAAGGGAAAAGGAAAGATATTAATTCAGACCATGAACAATTGATTTCATACTATGTCTAATGTGTTATTTGTTCCAGATTTGAAAACAAAGTTGCTGAGTGTTGGTTAGTTGTAGGAGAAAGGATATGAAATTACTATCAAGAAAGGAGTCTGCAAAATATTTGATGAAAAATTAGGCTTGATTGCCCAAGCCAACATGACAAAAAATCGAATGTTCCCATTACATCTCAACACTGCCAGTAGTTAGTTATGCTTCTCTGTGAAACTGAAGGAAGAAGGATGGTTATGGCATTTCCTCTATGGTCATCTAAATTTTGGTGGATTAAAGACATTGCAACAGAAAAATATGTTCACTAGTATTCCTTCATTTGTAATTCCCTCTCAACTCTGTGAAGAATGTATTACTAGCAAGCAACACCGAGATCAATTTCCAAAAGGAAAATCATGGAGAGCAAAGAAAGTTCTAGAGCTGGTTCATTCTGATGTTTGCGGTCCGATAAATCCCAGTTCAAATGGAGGTAAAAGATATGTAATTATCTTCATTGACGATTATAGTCAGAAAACTTAGGTCTATTTTTTGCAGGAAAAATCTAAAGCTCTTGATGCCTTTAAGAGCTATAAAGTATTTGCTGAAAAGGAGACTGGTAGTTCAATAAAGATTCTTCGCACTGATCGCGGAGGAGAATACAACTCATAAGAATTTCAAAATTTTTGTGAGACTCATGGAATCAAGAAGCAACTCACAGCTCCATATACCCCTCAGCAGAATGGAGTTTGCGAAAGGAAAAATCATACTATTTTTAATATCGTACAAAGTCTTTTGATGAGAAGTGGCTTTCCGAAGAATTTCTGGCCTGAAGCAGTCAACTAGAGCATCCATATCTTAAACAAATGTCCTACTTTGGCAGTCAAAAATATGACACCAGAGGAAGCTTGGAGTGGACTAAAGCCAATTGTAGATCATTTTAGAATTTTTGGATGCATTGCATATGCCCATGTCCCAGATGAAAAAGAAGAAAATTGGATGCGAAAGGAGAAAAATGCATTTTTCTTAGTGTTAGTGATCAATCCAAAGCTTATAAATTGTGCAATCCTAACACCAAGAAAATTGTCATTAGCCGTGATGTTGTATTTGATGAAGAGCAAACCTGGCCATGGTCCCAAACTGTAATCAGACAACAAATTCCAGCAAATTCAGATGGAGAAAATGACAGAGTAGCAGACCAGCCCCAACAGCAAAATATTTCAGCAACTGAAGTGCTCAATAATCCTGGAAATGAAGCTCCTCAACCTCTGAAATTGTACCAGCAACAGTTAGAGGTGCTGAACAAATTGAAGTAACATTGGATGCTAAACGCATCCAAAAAAGACCAGCATGGATGTCAGATTTTGAGGTAACTGGGATTGGCCAATCTGAACCTTCTTTCACTCATTTTGCTTCGTTTTCAGATTGTGACCCTAAAACTTTTGAAAGTGCTGTCAAAGAACCAAAATGGTGCAACGCTATAGATGCTAAAATTGCAGAAATAGAAAGAAATAATACATGGGAGTTGACCGAGCTTCCCAGCGGCCACAAGTCAATTGGAGTAAGGTGGGTGTACAAGACAAAACTAAAGCAGAATGGAGAAGTTGACAAATACAAGGCACGATTGGTAGCAAAAGGCTATACGCAAGAGTTTGGTGTGGATTACAGTGAAGTCTTTGCTCCAGTCGCTCGACATGACACAATTCGACTGATAATTGCATTGGCAGCTCAAAACTCATGGCATATCTTTCAGTTGGATGTAAAATCAGCCTTTTTATATGGAGACTTGCAAGAACAGGTATTTATTGATCAACCACCTGGATATGTTAAAAAGGAAGATGAGCATAAGGTGTACAAATTAAAGAAAGGCCGTTATGGACTAAAACAAGCACCACGTGCTTGGTATAGCCACATTGAGGCATATTTTTTGAAGAATGGTTTTCATAAGTGTCCATATGAGCACACACTTTTTGTTAAAGAAGATAGTGAAAGAAAAGTGCTTATTGTTTGATTATATGTTGATGACCTGATATTTACTAGTAATGATGCTCACATGTTTGAAAATTTTAAGAGGTCAATGATCGTTGAATTTGAAATGTCTGACCTTGGTTTGATGCATTATTTCTTTGGTATTGAAGTAGTTCAGTCAGCTGGTGGGATTTTTATCTCTCAGAAGAAGTACATGCGAGAAATTTTGGACAGGTTTCAAATGAAAGAATGTAATCCTGTGGGTACACCAACTGAGTTTGGATTAAAGTTAAATAAGAATTATGCAAGGATAAAATTGACAGCACACTCTATAAACAAATTGTTGGTAGTTTAATGTATTTAACTACAACAAAGTCTGACATTATGCACTTTGTAAGTTTAATTAGCAGATATATGGAGAATCCAATGGAGACTCATCTCTTAACTGCAAAGAGGATTTTTCGATATCTGCAAGGTACCAAGGATTTCAGATTGTTCTACCAGAAGGGCACAAAGTCAGATTTGATTGGATATACTGATAGTGATTATGCAGGAGATCTGGATGATAGAAAAAGCACTTCGGGTTATGTTTTTATGTTGGGTTCAACAGCTGTATCCTAAGCAACCAATCGTTACTTTATCGTTAACTGAGGCAGAATTTGTTGCTACAACTTCCTGTGCATGTCAAGCAATTTGGTTGAAGAAAATCCTTGAAGAACTGAAATTCAAGAAGAAGGAAGCTATTGCAATTTATTGTGATAACAATTCAACTATAAAACTCTCTCAAAATCCTGTTCTTCATGGAAGAAGCAAACACATGGATGTGAAATATCATTATCTACGAGATCTCAATAGGGAAGGAATGATAATCTCATCCATTGCAGAAGTAAAGACCAAATTACAGGCATATTTACAAAAGCCCTCAAATTACCATCATTCGTAAAATTCAGGAGAATGCTCGGAGTTTGTTCAGTAAATAATCCAATTTGAGGGAGAGTTGTTTTGTTTTTATTTTTGTTTAAACTGAATGTTTACACATCAGTTTAAGGAAGGGATTGTTGAATAAATTTGTTACCTACACTTCTGTTTGTCCTAATCTTTAGGTTTGTTAAGATTTATTCCTAATTTTTAGCAAATTATTATCTCAGGAGTTTGTTAATTCTGTTACTAATTTATTGTAGTTATCCATTGAGGTTAAGCCTATTTAAAGGCAAGCTGGTTTATTGAATAATATCATCAGCTCACTCGCACTTTTTCTCTAGTGTTTTACTTTGTTACAAATTCCACTTTTTTACGAAACATTTTTCATGGAGGAGAAAAAATAAACGCCGTTGAGGAATTTCGTGAAATGAACATTAAGCAGTTACGCGAACAAGCGAAGCTTCTTGGGTTTTCCAGTGCCGGTACCAAGAAGGAAATACTGGAGAGGCTTTGCAACGTTTTAGTGGACAATGACGTTTCTTGTAACATTCTTCAAGATACTATACTATCCAACTTCGCTTTCTTTAATTTTTGAATTATCCATAATGTATTATGATTAACTAAATTAGGGATTTTGGTTATGGTTGTTTCTGCAGTGGGCAGGTAAAGAAGAAGTGGAAGATGAAAACAAGAAGGAGAAAATTGTAACTGCGACCAAGAAGGGTGCTGCTGTGCTGGATCAGTATCTTCCGGAAGAGATAAAGTCACAGTATCGCGTTTTGCAACTGGCAAGTCTTTTACAATATGGTTGCTTGCGATAAATTGGTTATAGTAATGGCATTTCTTGGCTCTTTTATTCTTCAAATGTAAATTTTAATGAGTATGCAGGGTGACGATGTGTATGACGCCATGCTGAATCAGACAAATGTTGGAAATAACAATAACAATGTCATTCAACTTCTAGGTGAGCTCTCACTTCTGTTGTTATGGTTATTAAGTTGCAATACCTTAATTTTCTCGGAAAGTCGGTTATGGTATGGACGATTGAAGTTGCTCTAATGCTGGGATTTCCTTCTAAATTGTTTGCAATCAAAATCAATTAATTTTCTGTATCTAACATACTACTGGTATGTTTAAGTTATGATTTTTCTGTAGAGTGTGATTGGTATAAATGAGTTCCATAAAACTTGAAATTCATTTACAAATGTCAAAAAATTTATTCAGAATATGTTTGGTTATAAATGAATACCATGAAATTATATGGAATTCTTTTACAAATCCTTGTATATCATGTTTTGTTTGATGAAGAATTCCTTTGGAATCTATCTCATTAATTTCAAGGAAATGAGTGTGCTTAAACAAAATTTTATCAAAATTTGAGAGAATTTGCGAATAAATATTAAATTAACAACATAAGGAATTTATTTAGACTAAAATGCCCCTAACAAATTAATTGATATTCAGCCCATAATTATAGTTACTGCTTCTCTCTCTGTCTCTTAGCCCTCTATCAGATCTGCTCTTCATTATAGCAGAAGGTATCGAGGAGCACTAATGGTGCTAGAACCTACACCATTTGATTTTTGGCCAAATGGTTGTGTTCGCTAATTCTTGGTGAATGAATGGTGATAGCTCCTAAAATACAGAGACAAACTGATATAGCTTCCA
Source organism: Omphalea diandra (assembly GCA_949677035.1). Taxonomy (NCBI): domain Eukaryota; kingdom Viridiplantae; phylum Streptophyta; class Magnoliopsida; order Malpighiales; family Euphorbiaceae; genus Omphalea; species Omphalea diandra. Next base: position 10,800 of record CATIWR010151780.1, read on the forward strand.
ACCAGTGTAGCATTTTTATTTATTTGTATATATTTTGTTACTTAAAAAAAAAATTATGTAGAGTTTGTAAAAAGTGTGGTTGTAGATTTTGATTTTTAATGATAATGTAAAGATTAAAAAAAATTCACTAAAAAAAAGAAATATAAGAAATATATAAGTAGAAGATTAATACAATATACCATTTTTGACAAAATTTAAAATATTGATTTGAACTTCACATTTATCAATAAAATTCCTTTCATTTTAAATGAATTCTACATTTAATATTTGACAGAATTCTGCAATGAAAATTTCTCATTTATTTATGCCAAACATAGTGATAGTTTCTAAATTTTTAATCCTATGGAATTAGTTACGCTTGGGTCGTATTCTATAAAAATTAACCAAATTTGCAAACGAACGTTAAACTGACAAAGGATGCAAGCTATTGGAAAGGCTATAAATGCAAAATGAATTCTATATTTAAACCAAATATGCGAATTCATTTACAAGTATTTTTTTAAATGAAATTCATTTGCAAATCAAATGGATTTCTTATGAATTTATAGCAAACAAACAATATGTTCAAATAAAAATATGTGTGTGGAGTCTGATGGTGGTGTTACATTCATGGTCTTTAATAGATGGAGAAGAGTTGGGGTAAGGGGCCAAGATAATTTGGTCCTTACACCTGTAGAGACACTGCACTTTCTGAGTTTGACCAGAAGTTCTATGCTAAGACAAAGAACCATTGGTCTGACAGAAAGGAGTTCAAATGTTACCCCAAGTGCTATACCTGGCTGGAAAATGGATTACAGCGAAAAGGAGAAAGAACCAGCTGTGAGTTGTCCTCTTACTTTTCATCTCTTCCAAGTGCTTGTAATATTTTCTTCTTGTGAAGTTAAAATTTTCATGGTAATGCCACTACAACCTCCGCCCCGCCCCCCCCCCCACAAAAAAAAAAAAAAAAAGATTTTCTGAAGTAAAATCAATGTTAGTTTTTCAGAGTTCATTGATAAAGAGGGAGGGGCATCCAATTTAGCGAGTTGTTTGGGAGGGTGAATTGTGGGTGTTGTAGATGCCATCCTAATGATTGAATCTAAACTTACTGCTTCTTAGATACTATTGTTATTGTCAGGTCAAAGAAAAGCTGACCCTGTTTATCAATTCAACCTCGGGAAACAAAACTTGAATTGCATGTTGCAAAATTTATTTCTCTTATATGCAGTGTGAGCATGATGAGACAACAAATGATGGAAATAGGTTAGATTGTCCTTTCCCATCCTTGAAAATAATTCAGAAGTACAACTGATATTCCTTTTTTCTCATACATACACTTGAGTACTTTCACTGGATTGGTTTTTTTATTTATTCATTTTAGTCATATATGCTTTTTGTTCCTTTACTTCTTCACACTACCACAAGTTCGTTCATGTCATTGTTTATGTATTGACTTTTAGGATACAATGCTAATAAATTGCCCCTTGGTAAGCTAAGCAAGTCAACAATATTGAAGGTATGTTTGTTATTATTATTATTATAAAATAGAATCTAATTTATTACTCGTAAATTACGAATAAAATTTCAATAGTTGGCTCATACTTATGAGTTGATTTAACTTAGTTGTGCGGAAAATGACGTCAAGAAAATACCTGTCAATATTTTTTTTTTCTGATATACAAACTTTTGGAACTTACAAGAATCCAGTTGCATGCTAGAGTAGCCTGGGATGTACACTTTAGTCTTGATGCCAATCCTTTTGCCGCTATATCTTCAGATATTTTCTTTCTACTAATATTGACCAATAAATTAAAGACAAAAGAGATGCCATTTTCGGCAATGATGTTTCTTGATCAGTGAATAAGAGTGCTGGATGGGCTGCACTGTTAGACCAGAAAGCTAATAGGCTACAGTTATTGCTCTAAAATTTAGATTTGCAAGGTACTTCAGATTCTTTTATACTTAATTAGCATTTTTCTAACTGGAATCAAACACCGGACATTATCTGTTATTTTCAGCTGCCAGCTCATGATTAGCAAGTAAAACTGTCTTTGGTGCTTCAGACGTGTTTCATTCTGTTGGTTTGTGAAAAAGCTTGTCTATTCTTGTATAGCCTTCTAAAAACAAAACTTTGTTATAGTACTGAAATACTCGCTATTCAGTGTTGGCTTTCAGTGAATAATGGAAAAACACACGTGTATGCAGTTTCATGGTGTGTGTTGTTACCACTTCTTCGTTCTTTACTGTTGATGGAACCCACGGTGAATTGATTTTCTTTGAGTTTTTGTAGGGATATGATGTCTTGAAGAGGATTGCAGATGTGATTGGCACAACAAATAGGCTACAACTTGAGCAGTTGAGTGGGTAAGAATAAGCTTGTGCTCTCTGACACTGCTTGGACAATGAACTTTTTTTTCTTCCCTTGGCCTTGGTTTCAGATGCTGGATGTTGATCTTTAAAAGAGGTTCTTGACAGTTTAAGGTTTGTTAGAAGTTTTTCATTGCAGAGAATTCTACACTATTATTCCTCATGACTTTGGGTTTAAGAAAATGCATAAGTCCTCTCATGCCCTGTCTCTCTCTTTGAGAGACTGAAATCTGATATAGTGACTGACAGCTCTATGTCTTCTCTTGCATAACAAGTGTTTAATTGACGTAATTATGGCAGGTGAATTGTCATTGACACCCCTTGAAAGTTAAAACACAAACTAGAAATGGTAATTCATTTTTTCTTTAATTAAATTTAACTGTTTTCCTTTGTTTACATTAAACAAATAAAAAAACATTTTTGTCTCTTTTAATATCACATTAGTAGGTTTTGCTTGCATGCCTACAGTGGGTTTTGTTTCATTGTTTCTTAATGGATTTTGCACTCATTTCCCTTGCCCATGTTCTTTTTCATAACTGAGAGATTTATCATTAAATTAGTTGAGTCTCTTTAATTGACAAGAGATTTTACCGAGTTCCTTCTGTCTTGTTGAAAGTGGAAGCCCTAGGCAAGATTGAGGTTGCAACAAAATTGTTGAAGGATCAATCTGAGATGCTGGTACTTTGTCTTAGTCTACTTTGTTGATGGCCAGTTGTGATTGCACATATTTGCTGTTCTTTTGAACTCTTCTGAGACCTTATTCATTCTTTTTTTAAAAAAAAATTAAAGTTTCTGCTATTGTTGTGGGAAGACCCCTAGTATTTTCGTTATAGTCGCCTGCAATGTGAATTGATGCCACTTGAAGTTGATTCTGAAGAATTCTCTATGGTATTTTCCAGAACATATAGAACTCAAGAATGTTATAGTTTTTTTCCTTTTTTTGAGATATTCCTTTTTCCATATGTTTGGGTTTTGGGGTGGGGGAAGAAGCCAGTGGGGCATTGAAGTCATTCTGGATTTAAATTGCAAGAAAACGAAGTATGAAATTGTGCCACTAATTTGATTTGTTAACTAATTTCTGCTGTCAGATTGCAATGTATATGCAGAACACACATGCAAAAACACATTTGCAATATACCGTTGATATTGTTCAGATATTCAAGATCTCAAGTGAGTGTGAAGCTCAATGCTTTCAAAAGGTAATTGAGCTTCTTATTTCATGTTTTTTCCTGGATGAATTGTCACTGTGGTGTATTAGGGAAAAAAAAAAAAAAAACCCTCCTAAGTTCACTTTTACTCTTCTTACCTTTTATAACTTAGCACAACTTAATTGCCTTTAAATCATGTGAGCAGTTCTCCATCATAAAAACAGAATGCTTTTATGGCATGGTTCCCGTCTGACAAACTGGACTGGCATTCTATCCCAAGGTTGTCTTTTGTGCTCTAAATATTTTATGCATGTGTGTTTGTGCATGTACTGTGCATGCTGCTCACATGTTTCTATGTTTATGCAAATCTAAAATATCTTCTATTAATAACTATGAAGTGCAACTTTATTGACAAACTGCTATTGCTCCCCCAGAAGCTCCTGCAACGGGCTACATGTTTGGAAAAGGGGTTTACTTTGCTGATATGTTCTCCAAAAGTGCAAATTACTGCTATGCAACAGGTGCTGCCTCAGCTGGTGTGCTGCTTTTATGTGAGTTATAGTTATGCTAAATAACTGCCTTTGAAGTATGGTCATATAATCAATGTGTCAAAAACACAAAGACATTATTGGTTGCTTGATTTGTGCAGTGATTGTAAATAGACAGCTCTTTGCTAGAGTATACTTTTTTCTGTCATTCTATTTAGCTTAATTGTCCTAATTATAAAATTTCTGTGCTAGATACCTATCTGAATAATGGGCTTATATAGTTTGAGATCAATTAGGATTTGTTCTGCTGATTTGGGATGGATGTAGTTTGTCGCTGACTTGTGCAACTCTACTAGTGCATCATGCATTTTCTTCACAGTGAAATTTTTCTCACAGAATTGCTGAACTATTTACGATATATGTTGCGCTTGGAGACATGGCTGAGCTTTTATATGCAAACTATGATGCTGATAAGTTGCCTCAGGGCAAGCTGAGGTTTGTTGCAAGACTATCTTGGTTGAACATTTGTTTCAGGCTTATCCAGTTTCTGTAATCAAGAAAATTTGCTTAATCAAATTATTGAAATACTTAGATTATAAAAATCTCTATATCAATGAATTTGAATATAGTCTTACTCACCTTTAACATTTGAAATTTAGCACATCTTGGTTATTTCTTTTGCTTGTTGAGATGAAATATTCTATAAACTGAAGTATGATATTGATGTTTGTATGAGACCAGTTGGAAGAAATATAATCATCATGCATGACTACTTACATTTTCTTCGTTTTGCAAGATTCATTTTTTTTCATTCATATCATAGCATAGATTGATGTGAAGACTTATTTAATGTGAATTGGTGAAAGTTAATTGGCAAACATAATTACTGCAGCTCAAAAGGAGTTGGCGCAACTGCTCCAGATCTCTCAGGTGCCAAGAGAGTTGAGGACAGCTTCATTGTTCCCCTAGGGAAACCAAAAGATCAAGAAGGCCCTAAGGTGTGCAAATTGTGATTATATCATATAAATTATATGCACATATATCACTAAAGTATGTTGATTACAATACATCTTGATTTCCTGTCTTTTTCTTGGTAACCTGATGCATAATTTGCAAGTTGGATGTGTTAAAGCCTTTCTCGAGTACTCCTTACAGGGTACTTTACTGTACAATGAGTACATAGTCTAGAATGTGGATCAGATTAGGATGCATTATGTGGTTCAAGTAAATTTCAAGTACAAGAATTACTAGCATTGATGTAATTCTTCCATTTTTGGTCTCAGATTTGCCGGTCCAGTTCTGTATCTACCATTAAAGGTTTCAGTTGCAGACTTGCAATTTTTGCCTGAATCATGTAAATTAAATTTTATTGGAGTCTTTTGTGTGTGTGTGTGTGAAGAGGAGAACTCGAGGGCTGTTCGTTCGGAAATCTTATTTACACGTTGTAACATATTATTTCACTGTTTTCACATTGTACATATTCTTTTTTTATTTTTTAATATTATTATTTCTTCTAAAGAAGGTAGGGATTGCTGAGAGATGGTTGTAATTTGCATCTTATCAAGCATGATGCCATAGGAAAGTAAGTTAACTGAATGTTAAACGTAATCTTTACTGTTTGAAGAGTGGAAAATTGAATACAAGCCTTCACTTTCCAGTACATGGCCTGAGATTCCCTTTGTTGAACTCTGATTTCAAAGGAGTTATCTTATCAATGCCTCTTCTTTTTAATGTTATATGATGATTATTTCATTTTTAAATTTACAATCTCACGCAAGTATAGGAAGAACTGGCATTATAAATGAGCTTCTGTTTATTTGAGATTGAGATTGTCATATTGTAAGAACGTAAAATGCATGTGCTTGTGACGTCCGCTTATAAACATGGTTCTGATTTTGCTAGAAAAAGTATGTACTGAAAATTTTGAAATTGATCAACTTTATGAGACCCCTTGTCACGACATTTCAAATGCCAACATGAATTTTATCATCTAAATTTTCTTTTTGGTCCATTGAATGAGCTAACCATGGGAATAGTTTTTCCATTTCCTATGAACTCTAACCATATCCAATTAGATTCAAACAGAAACCTTTTGATAAGCAGATATCAAGTTTATTCCATTATAGTGTACACTAAAAAGATGGCGTTTTTTGCTCGAAATTTTGGTAAGATATTATGTTTGTTTCTTTCTTTTTAATTTGGCACTGTTGAATTGCACTATAAAGGTGTCTCCAGCTTTCAATTCCATTTCCAACTGCATAAATGAAGTAATTCGCTCCTGTTGCCACTTCTAAGGGACGTCACCAAATTTCGCATTGTTGCTTTCCTTTTTTCCGAGGCAGAGTCAAACATGCATCAAGTGCAGTGGAATTTAGCTCCTTGGGTGCATGAGTGAGTTTCAAAAGCTTCTGAATATATATGAGTGTGTGACCAAATAAAGCATTTACTGCAACACACCACACAAGAGCAGGCTGCACACGCTAGCATTTATATCTCTAGATTTGATGATGACATGTCAGAATCTATGTTCTTCCTCCACAAGACAAAAATGGTGATTTAAGGGTGACACCAAATCCATCCATTTTAATAATACCATCTTTTGATGTGTATAGTCCTCCTTATCTGGATGGACATTACCTTCTAGTTTTCAATGTATTCTCCAGGATTTTCAATGTCTAATGCCTTTGCTTTCTTTGATCAACTCTTTCTTTTTTTTTTTTTTTAGCCCGTCACCAGTTGAGTTCAAGAATATTGGGACGGGATCAGAATTTTATCCTCTAATCATCTAAATGACAAAGCAAACATCATAATACTAGAAAAATAAATCCCAAAATGATTTCAGTTGACCAGTGACTTTAGTTCATCGAACTTTGAGTACTGAAGTCAAATCTAATGCCATACACTCTCTGCTGTAACATTGGCGACTGCAAGGTATTTAACCACCTGTTCTAATAAAAATAGGCAATTCTCAGTTAAGTTGTGTATTCTGCTTGCTAATTACGAACAATTAAACTAGTAATAATTCTTGGAGTCTACATCATCGATATGAAACCCACCATAAATTCTGGGGGAAAAAGCTGGTGCCTACTCTATATATAGGGAATCATATCTACCTAGGAAGGCGCCCATCTCTCTGAGAAACTCTCTCTCTCTCTCTCACACACACACACACACACTTGGCACTCCATGTACTCAAAAACCTTTGGACCAACACGCAAAGCCTACCTGCACTCTTACATTATTCGTCTCCTTCTCTACTAGTTCTTCCAACAAGGTTTGTTCAATTCATTTCCCTTTGATAGAAATGAAAAGAGGAACCAAAAAAAAAAAAAAAAATAGAAGAAAAAGGTGTAACGCCACTCCATATATGATGGACCCATGTAAATTCTTTTTTTCTTCGTTCTTTTCATTATTAATAACTAAGATCGTATGTGCACTCATATTTTTGGAAATGACTTTGATATCACTGAACTCAATAGGTAAAATTCTCAATCCAAGGGTCAAAATTTGTTCAGCAAAAGGTTATTTATCTTGTTGCATGGTGATCTCTGTCTGCATAGTGCGCAGAAAAGCTGAGCTTTTGTCTCGCTGTGATTAGATATACTGGAGAGAGAACAAGGGTGGCTTTTGTGAATTTGAGGCAGACATGACCCTGTTGGTCTTCCTTAGATATCTCTACTTTGAAATTTTGCACGACCCACTATGATTGCATGGGATGGAATGGCCGTTTAATTATAATATCTTTTCACTCCTTTTGGTAATTCTACTCTGATATTTTTTATAATATCGTTAAATATATTTAATCAATTGAATGAAAAATTATTCATCACAAGACTATAATAATTATAATAATGTAATAAGGCTTGGAAATTTACTTATTGCTCTTTTCTTGGCTTTATTAAATAAATGCCCCTCCTTTTTCTTAGCTTGTTGGCCACTATAAATACGTGATCTACTTCACTCATTTCCCATCATCTAACACGCAAACAAATTAGCCGGTGCTTGGTTTTAATGGGTGGGTGGTTCCTGCTGGAGAAGCAGGGCACGTGCAAACCCTTTTGGCCTTGGCTTCTCAAATGCCTATCATTCTTTGCACGTGCTCCCCTTCTCCAACATGGGCTCCTCACCCTTGCCTCTCTGCAGGTTCAGTGGTGCATTCTGGATACTGTTCTTGCAGGTATATATCGATCTTCTCAGTTTTCTCTCCAACTTTTATAATTTTCATTTTGTTTGCTGATTATTGACCAGTTCTTTCTTTCCAGGCCAATTCTATGATCAGTGCACATCTGGTTTATTTTCTCAGCTGGCACTATTTAATAAAAATTCATGCACCTAGACATGCATTGCATGCTGGTTACTTTTAGTTCTTCTGAATTAGGTTCCTTATTGATCTCCAACTTGCAAGTTCACCATGTGAGAACTTAACAAATATTTAAAATAAAAAAAAAAAAAACAATTGGTAGTCCTGAGAAGTACAAGATATATTTACCTTAAGCAATTTCTCCCTCTAATATTGGAATGGAATTTTACTTTTCAGTGCAAAACCACATAAGAAATAAAAAAAACGTACCCATTTACCTTTCTTAAGACTGCAGAATATAGATTTTGAATGCAAATTTTTTGGCCGTTTATTTGGTTTTGATATAGGTCATAAAAGAACCAGCAATAGTCAAGGGACATGACTGGGGAATGTCAGAGTGGAAGAGCAGGCTTTCATCTCGCCAATACCTAAAACCCAGGCCAAGCTAAGATCCAACAAAGAGAAGACATTTGAAACTCACATTTAGATGAAACAACTTGGTGTATACATCTTCTTCTACAACTGCAAACGAATCAAATACTTACAAATTTTTTAAAAGTTGAGCTCAGTAAGATTTCATTTGAGTTTCTTTATATGATAAATAAATGATTCTCCAATTTAGTTTTTACCCTCATTTAATAAATAAATTAAATGAAATAGAAGCGTGTTCAACTCGTTTTGATTCATGAACAACTTGTTTATAAATTCATGATGAGCTTGTTCAGCAAATTCGACTCATTAGCTTAGTTATACTAATAATGATTATTTATGAGTTTGCTATATTCATTTAAATTTGTGAAATAAACATTATAATTTTATAATTATATGAAGAATTTTAAATTCGACTCATTAACTCATCTAACTTAATTATTTATATTTTTTAATTTATAATTTATAATTACGAAATAACACTTAATATTATATATTTAATTTATATAAATGATTAAAAAAAGATATGTATTATTTGATATATTAAAATAAATGAAATAAACATTATAATTTTTATAATTATATGAAGAATTTTAATTATAAGTGGCCATCTCATCATCCTAGTGTAAATAATCTCATATGTGTCTAATTTTATTCAATTTCAACTTAAAATTGATTTCGTTTGTAAAAATTTATTTGTAAATAAATTTTTATATTTGGTGTATTATAAATAAAGAATTTATTTTAAATGAAATGAATTTTATGTTTGGTTTAAGTATAGAATTTAATAAAACTTTTTATTTTTATAAAAATATCATTATATTGTTTTTTAATTTTTGCAAATATAAAAAAAAGGAGATAGAGAGCAAGAGAGTAGAGAGAGAAAAAGAGAGAAAGAGAAGAGAGAATGAGAGAGAAAAAATAAACTAAAAAATATTTTAAACTAAGATTTGCTTTATCATAATGAACAAAATTATAATTTTAGAATTCGTTTATAAATTGTATCAAATTTGATAGAATTTAATTGAGTTATAATCAATTTCTAAAATTTAATGAAATAGAATTTCAAATAAATATTCATTTATACCAAATACATAATAAATATAAATTTATAAATAAATTTCATAAAAGCTATACATCTATTTATATCACATACACTCTAATAGTAGTTAAAATCGCAACTCTAATAAAATTTCATTTTGATACCTAAAGCTTAGTAAGTTGCATAGATGAAATGTTGAATAAATTTGTTTTATATTGCACTTTTATATGATGTATTTATATGAAAATCAACACAAAGCATCTAATAGATAAGATTGTCAAAATATGTTGTGTCGTGTCTAATTGTATCGTGTTCAGACATATGTATAATATAAAAATGGTTAAACCCGAACATGACACAATTAACTAATCGTGTTAAAACTCTAATATCTAACACGAACATGCTTATAACACAGGTGACACGACACGACTTGTGTAATATGTTTAATTAATTGTGTTATAATAGATTTTAATATGTTAGGACATGAAAATACATGTTTAACTAACATGTCTAAAATTATAATAGGTCTTAACGTGTTAAAAAATGAGAATATACATTGAACTAAAATTGTAATAGGTTTTAACGTGTTAAAATATGAGAATATACATTGAACTAACTTGTCTAAAATATAATAGATTTTAATGTGTCAAACATGTTAAGACACATTTAAATAATCTGTTAAAATTTTAAATTATAAAAGGTTAAAAAATTTAATAAAATGAAACAAACTTACTTCATCCATTAAACATATAAAACCTCAAATTTGAAAATACCAAATAAAATAAAACATCGTCCCATCATTAAGCATATAAATATTAACTTCATCAGTTTTAAATATTCAACAAAACACTAAAATAATTCAATTTTTCAAAGCCAACAATAAACTTAAAACATCTAAGAATATTTCTCCATTCATAAGCAGTAATTAGTGCCTTGTGGACATCTTCTTCCTTCAAATCTATTGGATCATCATCATTAAAGTTTGTTACCAAATTATTGCTACTTGATTCTAAATTAATCTTAATAGCATCGTTACCATCTGCAAATTAGAAGTGCATACAATCATTGATAAAATAAATTATTCAAAATAAATTAAGAAATAGACTGTTCAAAACAAATTGAAAGTTGAGGCATCACAAAATTTAAGACATGCAGAATCAAGAATTGACAAAAATTAAATATTTAAAGAAAAAAATTATGCTGCTCCAATTAAGAATTGACAAAAATCTCCATCAACACAATATTTAAGACATGCAGAATCCATAATTTACAATACCAATAATATAAAATCCAAAATTTACAGAGTGAATTCTATGATAAAATATTTTATATGTAAAAGATTAGGCTTCTATATGGTTGGGATACATAATAAATTTAATAGATTTATATGTGTTTGTTTCAGGTTAAGCGAATCAACCTATTTAAATTCGATTTTTACTATATCATAATCTGTTTATGACCCAAATCTGATTATCTGAAACTCAAACTTGTTTAAATCTGTGTTCTATTGTGTAAAAAATTGCTAACTCTACAAATAGAAGATGGCTATTATAAAATATTTTAACATATATCCAAATTTTAGAAGATGTAAATTTCAATCACAAAAATGCAAAATTAAAAGGGTAAATTATTACTCGTCTTTGAGATTTGACAACATTTACTAGTCAAGACTTGTATTTTTAAAATCAAACTATTACATTTATAAAATTCGATTCTATCAACTAGTCGGTAATCTGCACTTTGTGCGATAATAATTTAATATCCGCATTTTGTGCGGTTATAATTTAATATATTTTTTAAAATATATTTAAAATATTAATAAAATAAAATATTTATATAAAATATATAATTAAGTAGTAATATTTGAAATGTTATTATTATTTTATAAAAATATTGTCAAATTAGACCTTTTCAAATAAATAAAATAATACAAATTATAATTATAATTAAATTAGTTTAATAAATTTTAATAAGCATAACATTTTTTGATAAAAAATAAGAAAATTTATAGTTAATTTTCTTACTTTATTGGCTTTTTTTAGTATGAAGTTTTTTTTAAAAATTTTTTCTTATTATATAAAAATTAAATACTTATTTTTTTATTAAAAAATGTTATGTTATACTTAATTTATTAAGGTCTTAAAGAGGAAAAATGTAAATAGTCTGTTAGACTTTCTAAATTAATAATTTTGTATATTGTTGAATTTTCTAAATTATTTTTATGTGAAAAACATCTTATATTATTAAACTTTCTAAATTATATTTATGTAAAACCTTCCTATATTATTAAACTTTCTAAGTTATTTTCATGCAAAATGCTTCCTATGTTATGATGTGAAGAACTTCTTATATTGTTAGACTTTCTATATTTTTTTTAGTTAATTAAGGGAAAATAAATATTTAATTATTAATTTACTTACCACATAAAAGGATAAAAAGACTTATTACTTCAAATAAATCCAAACATTTTTGAATTTTGACAAAATTTGTCAATTCTTTTAATTTTAGTAAAATCAGTCAACGCTAATAAAATTTTGACAAAATTGATAAATCCTTTTAATTTTGACAAAATTAACCAAAATTAATAAAATTTTGACAAAATTAGTCAAAACTAATAAAATTTTAACAAAATTAGCCAAAATTAATAAAGTTTTAGCAAATCTAACTAAAATTTAAATTTATCAAAATAGGATGATGCATCACGTTAAAATTTTGAGTTAAAATAATGTTAATTGGTATTAGTAACTAATGTTAACTAATTTTACTAATTTTTTTATAAAAATTTATGTTTGTTGGTTTATCACGTCACGTTTTATATCATTTTTTCTTGATAAAAATAATATTAATTGATATTAATAACTAATATTAATTGATTTTACTTTTTTTTCATAAAAATTTATCAATTGGTTTACCACGTTTCATGATATATCATTCTATCTTATCAATTTTAAAACATTAAATTAAAATAATGTTAATCAACGTTAGTAACTAATGTTAACTGATTTTACAAATTTTTATACAAAAATTCATGTCAGTTGTTTGATCACGTCACACAATATATCATTTAATCTTGATCAATTTGAATTTTAGTTATATTTACCAACATTTTATTAATTTTGTCTAATTTTGAAAAATTAAAAAGATCGATCAATTTTGTCAAAATTTGAAAATTAAAAAAATTGATTAATTTTGTCAAAACTCGAAAAGATTTGGATTTCTTGAGCCAATAAGCCAAAAAAAAAATACATTATATTACCGCTTGTCAAAATATTATGTGACTAATACAATTACTTGACAAATGTCAAACATTTATCTAAAACTGAATTTAAGATCGAAATTAATTAAATATATTAATATATTAGTTCTTTATTAATTTTCTGTAAAAAATTTTAAACATCAATTATATCCTCAATTTAACTCTGAATTTTCACTTTTCACCTTATCTATTTCATTTGTTACGCCCACTAAAAAAATTAAGCATTGAAGGAAAATCAAAATGCCAATTTAATTATAATTTTGAATTTTATAATTCAAAGTCTAATTATATATATATATTGATTCTAGAAAATAGAAAAAATAATGAACATTCTCTCTATATATAGGCACGCACAAGCAAAGACACATATGCTTAAATAGCCATCAATTGTTTTTTTTCTTTTTATCTCTATATAAAGTTATTTTCAAACAAAAATCTATATAAAGTTGAATTTAAAAATATTACTAACATCAAATTGCTCAAAAAATATCAAATAAAAATAAATAGATTGAAGATAAATTTTGATAATAAAGGTACTAATTTTCAAAGAAATTTTAAAATAAAAAAGAAAATAAAAGTAATTTTATTATAGTTCAAAGGGCAAAAAGACAGAGAGTACTTGCTTTGATTTTTTTTAATATTTAATGAACATAAAAGTTGTAAAAATTGATTAAAGAACCTATCTATTGGCAGAATTAAATATGAAAAACGAACAAATACAGTTTTGAAAATAGAAATTATGATTAATAAATTAAGTCAAACCTCAAGAATAAAATGTAATTCATCCATTCACCCAAACAAAAAAGGCTCCTCAATTTTGTATTTTGATGTCTTTACAAATTTTATGATATAATATTTAAATATAGAATTACAGACATCACTAGTTCATACTTTTAAATAAAAAGTAATAAATTAAGCATCCAACAACTTAAGCATAAAATTAAAGCATTAAATAAATTAAAATAAAAGGCTAAAAAATCAACAAATTATTCATTCTATTACGTTAATTAAATTATGTATTCCATCCTCTATTTTTGTAGATTATTTATTCATATTGCTGGTGATACTGCATATTTTTTCATTCAAAATCTTTGATGTGATTACAATTTTTAAATGATTTTCTATAAATAATTTGTTAATATTAAGGGCCAACTGGGAATGAGCCGTTCTTAAAGCTTACTCGGGCCAAAGTTTAAGTCCACCAAGTCCACATGGACCTGTCAGACCAATACTTGATCCATATAAAGTCGTGTCATGGAATTGCTTTCTCTAAGCTTCAGCGCAGCATTCATCTCTCCGCCACAGCTATGGCGGACAAGAAGAGAAAAACCACAGACGAGACGAAGCAGAAAGCAGAAAAATCTAACAAAAAGTCCAAAAGCAAATCTTTAACCTACATGAATAAAAAAGGTGGCGATAAGAGAAACAATAACAGGAAGACTGGTCCTCGTTTGCCCGCCGCGCTGCGAAAGGAGCTCGACCGCATTAACTCGAACAGCCAATTCGACGGAGAAGAAGATGAAGATATCGTATCTGATGAGGGAAACGATGTCTATGAGTACGAAGAAGAGATGGCGGAAGAGGAGTCGAAAAAGAACCGCCGTTACGATCGTGTCGAGAACTACGAGTATGAGTTGCCCGAGAAATTCAAGGTCTCTTTGCTCTATCTCTTATCCTATAGCTTGAACTCTAAATAGAAATTTGCCTTAGTCTTTGCAATTTTAGAACATATGTTGGTGAAATTTGATTTTATTTATTTTTCTGTAGCTATTTTGTTTCTAATATGTTCTCTAATTTTAGTAAATATCCATAAAATATGGATGTATATTCTTATACAGGATGAGAATGTGCATTCGGATGATGATGTTGGCGATGATGATAATGACGAGGATTCCAACGTTGAAAGGAAAAACTTGGACGATGATGTTGAGGAGGAAGATGATGAAAGGCATTTTAGGATGTTACAAGGAATCACTGGAATGCCAACTGAGGCTTTTGAAGGTATCTCCTTTTGGCTGCTTGGTGTTGGTTATGCTGTATGGAATACTTTTATTTAGATGCGGGATTCACTGTTTTTGTGGATCCTTGAGTATCAACTGGAATTTGATAATGTGTTTGAGCCTATCTCTTAATAGATGGAAATTATGAAATGTGTATAATCCAGAGGTGATGCTCTATATGCTCATAATTGGAAATCTAATAAGTTGGTTACATTGTGTAAATGAGGGTGCTGTTGTTGGGATATCTTTTTCTATCCATAAACCATACTGATAACAGAAATTGATATTAGTCTACATGAAACTGAAATATGTGTATACATTTTTCTTACATGTTTTAAGTTTTTTGTGAGTGGGTTGGTGCTTAGCGGAAGTTTTTTTGTGCACAAAATTGACTGCCCTTATGGTAACTTAATGAAGTTAGAGTCCTAGTGAAAGTTGAAAGATTTGTCCTACTTTATCCCCTCATCGATTTTTTTCCATAAAAACTTTTGACAGCATTATTGTATAGTTGGTGTGAAAAATGCTATTGACACCTGCGTTATTCTAGAAATAATAGCATCTTTTCAAATTTATCTGCATAAGATTATTGAGTATAGAAATTGTTTTTAACATTATTTTAGCTGTGTCTTTTTTTGCAAGTGAAATTATGTGAATCATGGTGCTGTATTTTTGCAAAATTCCTGACCGTTTTAGTTGAAATTATCAAGCATATTCATGTTGTCTGCTGCAGTTGATATTTAACTGGTTCTAAGTTAAAACTAGTCGAGATCAGCTTCATTCATCCTTTTCCCCGTTTTTCTTTATCGAAGGCTATTCTATACGAGATGTTTAGGATAAAATTCTTATTTGTAGTTTCAGTTCAAGTCAATTTAGAGTTTCTTTCTCTACTTTTTATGTTTATTCTACTCATGGTTGACAATTGAAAAAATTATGAACGTGTTAATCTAACTGAATCATGTCCTTGATTAGATATTATGAATTTTACACCATTGGCATTTCTAATCTTTTTAGTTAACAGCATGACTCACCGCATATATATAATATCTGTCAGGAAAGAAGAAGAAGAAGAATGTTGTCATATCTGAGTCTTATCCTGAGTCTGAATACAATCCTAGTAGGGATGTCCTTGAAGGTGATGGCCGCATTACTATTGAAGATCTTCTGGGAAGTCTTCAGGGAAAGTCTGTCTATAGCCAGCTTCGTAAGAGAACACATCAAATGGAGAGAAAGACTGCTCCTCTACATGCTCCACTTTCAAAGGGAGTTAGAGACCAGTTGGAGAGGAAGGCAGCTTATGAACAATCTAAGAAAGATATTACAAAGTGGGAGCCCTTAGTTAAAAGGAACAGGGAGGCTCCTACTATTATTTTTGACAGAGATATAAATTTAGGTTTTTCAACTGTGGGAGCAATAGCTTCTGAATTTGAGCCTAGAACAGAGTTTGAGAAAAAGATGGCTTCATTAGTTTATGATGACAAAGTTATGGAAGCTCATAAAGAAGATGGTGCGAGACTTCTTGAATTAAATGAGGTGTGGATTCTAAGTGGTTCACTAAATTTTCTTTTTAGTATTTTCGTATTGGTTCATCCATGCTTCTTGTTTTGCTCTGGTTATCACTTAATCAATCACGTTAAGAAGAAACTCGCAACTAGCAATGATATAGCAAGGAAAAAATGAGGGGTAAAAAAGGAAAGAGCCTTTTTATTATTGACTGTGTTTTGTGTGTTTTTAAGAAATGGAAGGAAAACAAAGGAAATAAGCTTTAGGGACGTATGTAGTTTTCATTTGGTCTAGATATGTTTCTAAATTTCTTTTCCTTTCCTTTCATTTCTCCCTCTTCATTCAAAACAAAGCCTAAAATACATGACTGTAACTACTAGTAAATATGCACTTGTGCTCTCTCTGATCCTTGGTGCATAGAGGGTTTCTGCATGCTGAGTGTAAGGTAACAAACATTTTGGTAATTTAAAACAGATTTTGAACTGTAGTTTGCAGATGATACTTACTGTTCCATGTAGTGCACAGCTCCATTGAAGCATTGATTGGTGGAGGGAAACATTTAATTATCGTGAAAATCAAAATATTGCAGGGAGGTGATACATTTACCGGTTGTAGTGCTTCTTGACTAGGGACACAGATTTCTCATCTCAGATTCTTCTATGAACTGCTAAGTACAATTTGTCCAAGAAAATTGCTGATGTAACATCAGCGCAAGCACATGAGAGGGCCTATATTTTGAGTGAATCTTTTATGTTCTTTGTAATATTAGTTCATATTGTTCAAAACCTCAATGAATATCAATTCAACGCACTTACTTTGTAGGTTTCACTAAAACTTTTTTCACATTGTTGGTGGGTACCTCCCCACCTTTTCTTGGCATCTAGCTTAATAGTTTCTGGCATCAGATTTTCTTCCTTAGTTTATAATCTTTTTCCTTTTCTTTGTTTTCGGGAAAGTTATTGAATGCTTTTTTTTGGTGGGTTAATTGTTCTTGGCAGATATCTGCTGATGATGTTAGAGACAAATGGAATAATATGGCTAAAATGCGTACCCTTCTTTTTCGTCATGAATTGAAAATGAAACGCATTAAGAAAATAAAATCCAAAGTTTATCGTCGTATGCTGAAGAAAGATAGATTGATGACGGCCTCTGATGAAATGTATATGGATCAAGAAGAAGCTAAGGAACAAGCAATAAAGCAAGAGTTCAAACGGGCAGAGGTGATTATAATTTACAATATATTTTAAAAACATATAGCATTTGTTTTTCCCTCTTTCTAGTAGCTAAAAATAATTAACATGACTGGCATATCTTATTACCTAATATTTGATGTAGGAACGCATGACTTTGAAGCACAGAAACCGTTCAAAGTGGGCAAGGCGCAATATAAAACGTGGTTTAAGTGTCCTAGATGAAGGTACTAGGGCTGCTATGGCAGAACAACTCCACCAGCATAATCTTTTGACTAGGAAAATGAACTCTATGAAGGAAAGCAGCAGTGATGACAGCAGCGATGAGGAAGAAGATGAATATTCTGCTGGTTCAGACCATGATGGAGTAGCTAAGGTGTTAACCAAAGCAAAAGAGGAGACGCTCAAAGTATTAGAAGAGGATGATGAAGTGCCAAATTCAGGAGTGCTTTCTTTACCCTTCATGGTAATGTTTGCTGAGTTGGACACAAACCAAATTAAAGCAATTTTGTGTGCCCCTATGATTTGCATATTCGTCTCAGTCAGAGTTTCTTTTGGATTTTGGACATGATGTTCATCTCTATTTTCTCTTTTTAATTTGTTTTGGCTTAGGTGCGAGGATTAAAAAAAAGGAAGGAAGAAGCTGTTGAAGAAGCTAAGCTTGCTCTTCAGGAGTATGAATCATCATTGAAGCAGCTGGAAGATACAGGTGAAGCAGAAAATACAAAATCAGGCACTGTGAGTGGCAGGAGAGTGTTTGGTGCATCTAAAACACAGTTTACAGAACATAATAATGATAGAAAATCAGAGAATCCTTATAGTAATAGTGACAGTGAAGATGAATTTGGAGATAAAGAAGGTAATGATTTTGGATTGGGCAGAACAAATGACGAGCAGAAGAATGTTAATGTTAATTCTGTTTTGGTTAATGAAGATTCAGAGGCTCAACGAGATTCTGGGTTTAAGGTATTGGATTTTCTGGTTTATTTTTGGCTTCTTTGAGTTGTATTTTATCTATTTCCATGCTAAAGACATGACATGTTTCTGGTTCAGAGTTTTGATGATATTGTTGAAGACGCAGGTCACAAGACAACATATGAAGTCGCTATATTTGCATCGGACGGTTGGAAAAAGGTCATAATTTCCCTTCTTTTTTTACATTTATATTCATTGTTCCTCCAATTGGGTGTTTTATTAATTCATATTGACTACGTCTGCAAGTAGCAGATGAAAAGCCAGAACAAAGTGGACTACAATATCAAGAAGTCCCCCGAGGTCGTTGAACCTGTTATGCAAAATCAAGATGAAGAGGTATGGCCTCTTCGGTTTGGATTATCTTTCTGTGGTTGGCTGATTCTTATGTTTTTGTTTTGTTTTTCTTTGTAACTGTGAAGGTTCTGGGTGAGGAAAGTGATACAGATAGTGAAGGAGAAATGGTGGATGGGATTTTATCTTCAGGTCCTAAGAGTTCTTATGAACTTCCTTCTCAAGAAGAGCTTATTCGTGAAGCTTTTGCTGGGGATGATGTGGAAGAAGAATTTACAAAAGATAAAGAGGA
Organism: Omphalea diandra; assembly: GCA_949677035.1. Taxonomy (NCBI): domain Eukaryota; kingdom Viridiplantae; phylum Streptophyta; class Magnoliopsida; order Malpighiales; family Euphorbiaceae; genus Omphalea; species Omphalea diandra. Next base: position 30,057 of record CATIWR010151780.1, read on the forward strand.
AATTTTGAAAGAGGAAAATCCAGAACCTGAAAAACCTACATTACTCCCAGGTTGGGGTCAGTGGACTGTTCTACAGAAAAAGAAAGGCTTGCCTGCGTGGATGCTGCAAGAGCATGAAACTGCAAAGAGAAAAAGGGAAGTGGCTCTTAAGAAACGGAAAGATGCACATCTTAAACATGTTATTATCTCAGAGAAGTTGGATAAAAAGGTAAGCGAGCTGGATTGTGTAATTCACTCTGTATCACTTTCAGGTTACAGCTTTACAGATATTGTTGTCCTTTATTGAATTTCAATTTCACATTGCCAGTTACGTAAATTGAAATAGTTGAAATTAAAATCTAACTAAAGAGAAAAATGAATGCGGGAATCGGATCTCAAACTGTAATATTAATTGAATTGAAATGTCTAATATATGGAAAGTGATGATTATTGTGTAATGATGTTGGAAGTTCAAGGATCGTTTCTTATTCTCATGTCAAACTAAATGTGCTTGGTTAGTAGCTCAAAGTCTTAAAACTGCTCAGCAAAATATTTCAAAATGTGGTCAGTTATCAGGTCAAAATATTTTGCTATTTCTGGTGGTTAATAAATTTCTTAATTTTTATTTGGGTGGTGCAGGCTGAAAAATTGCATACAAAAACATTGCCATACCCTTACACATCTAAAGAAGTTTTTGAACAAAGCATTCGCATGCCCATTGGACCGGAATTCAATCCTGCAACAGCCATTGGAGCTCTTAATCGGCCTGAAGTGTGTCTCATTCTATATTTTGCAACCTTGACTCATTGCTTATCTTCCTTTTATTTTTATTTCTGAAATCTATTGAAGGAATTTATTCTCGGAGAATATAATACGTTTACAAAAAACTAGTTGCATTTTTTTTTTCTTACCTTGTATGTACCGCACGCAGGTGGTGAAAAAACCAGGGTTGATTATTAAACCAATCAAATTTGAAGATGTGGATCCTTATGAAAGAGAGGAACACAAAGAGTGCACAGAAGCAGAGGCAGAAGCCGAAACAGAAGCCGATTAAAAATAGGAGTCAACAAAGAGTAAAGGCTGTGGTGGCAAAATCTTAAGGTGGTGAAATTCACATCAAGGCGTTGCTAGAATTTATACCATGCTTTCCTTTTCGGTATCAACAAAGATACCAACTTTTTGTAAGCATATAAATGTATTATTATTGTTTTTATTTAATATTGAGGACGTGGAAGAAGTAGGCTTTGTTGAGTTTTAGGATATCTCAATGGATCAGGAAAGGTTAGTTGTAACTTGATTACTTTAGCACGGGCTTTGTGGTTCAATTGCAATCATTCATTTTCTTCTCAAATTTCCAGTTTAAGAGCGTTCTTGTTACCTTCCTATGTAGAATATGATTTTTGTGGACTTTTGGAATGAAGCGTGACGAAATATAAGATACAATACTGTTTCTTGTTCATCACAGTTTCAGTTTCCTGCATTTCAAAAATGCTCCATGCTAGCAAAGGTCCAGCTGCAAGATTTGGATCAGTACGTTTGCCAATTTCACTCACCACATATATGAAACAACCAATCGGTCTTTTGAATTCTCTCTTTATTTTTGAGAAATAATCAAATTTGCTGTTATTTAAAAAAACAAAAAAATCTAACAATTACACTCTTACCTCTGTACCTAAAATCATAACATCCTTATATTTAAGTTCTATTTAATTTTGTGCTGGATTTTAATCGGTAAAAAAAGTCAATAAATTTATTTTAATAATTTCAAAATTTTCTACTTTCAGTCTCGCTTTCGCGCCCATCCATCTCCGAAACATCTCTGCCTCTCCTACCTCATTATCTATTTTCTTCATCCACGTTCAACGGCAGGCTAGTTAGCGTCGGATATAGAGGTAGCGGCGGGTGTAAGGCCGTCGAAGCCCGCGACTTCAAAGACTGCTTCTGTATCAGCTGAGCCTGCTGTTACTCCAGTTAAAGTTGTTGCCTTCGACTCTTCCTCCGATGCGGCTGTTGTTCACATCTCATGGAATTTAACAAACGAATTTTAATGTCCCCATCACACCCGTGCTGCCAGAGAATAGCATGCCATGCTGCAGGTAAGCTAAATGTAAATTTTTACAAAAGAATCAACTCGGAATAAAGATTTGATATATACTGTAATATGAACAAAAGAATATAGACCAGCAGCTTGAAGGGAAACTCCATATTTAGTAATTGCCTCTCAAATCTGTATTTATTTGAATTATTGGATTGGAGAATCAGCAATCAACATGATCCAACTTCTCATACTTCTCTATTATTATTAATTTAATTTAAGATGCTCGGCATAGAAATACCATTAATCTATCCAGCCCGCCATTAATATTTGGGTGGTGTGACGTGTTACTTTCTTTCTTGTGACGTGGCAGTAATATAATTACCAGGCAAAACAGCTGTCATTCTTGCTTACGTGTTTGTGTAACATTTGGATAATTTGAATTGCTGCTTCAGTCCTCCTTGTGAGGAGAACGTGACGAACAGGATCAATTCGCTTCTGGAAATACATATATCAGAAGACGAACATCGGTCGGAGAGTTCAGGTTTGTAGCTTGTGGTGGTTTCGGTCAACAATTTTGGTGTCTTCGCACTGCGCCGGCAAAGTTCAAAAAAAACAAGTTGCTGCAAAATGTTGCACGAACTCTTGCTAGCGCTGTTAGGCTACACGGGAGATCTCATAATCGACGAGAGGGAGCACCAAAAATCTATCGGCGTTCGCTTATATCCGGAATCCGAACGCTCCTTCAAGCTCGCTTCTGACATCTCCTTCATCGACCCCAGCGATAGGTTACCTTCCTTCAGTTTCGCCCCCCTAAAAATACGTCTGCTCTCGTTTAGGGTTTTCATTCTGAGTCATTTATGTAATACAGGGATCTTATCGAGAGGACCATTACATTAGGATTTTGCTACAGAGAGTTGGATCCTTTTGCGACTAAGTCTCGGAATTTGAGTTGGATAAGGTCGGCCACAGCTATTGAATTGTCGCATAGTACAAAGGAAACGCCAAGTGTGTATAGGAGAGCAATTGCTAATGGCATTGTTGAGATACTTTCAGTTTACAGGGCTGCTGTTCTCCACATTGAGCAGAAATTGCTCTCCGAAACAGTGCCTATCTTGGCCACTGTCATCCAACCTCTCGGCAAGGTTGTATCCAATACTTTTTTTTCTTCCTTATTGGTAAATGTTGAGATTGTTATTTGCTAAGTGTGGTTCTTGTTTCACGTTAATGGATATATTGTGGTGTAGTTTTTTGTCCTCCTGCCTCCTCTTTATGAGCTTGTTGTAGAGATTGAGCGTGATGATATTCGCGGAGGACAGCTTCTTAACCTTTTACACAAGCGGTGTCACTGCGGAGTTCCTGAATTACAGACTTGCATTCAAAGGTTTGTTCTTATTGTTTTTTAGTTATGTGTGATTCCTACTACATATTCTGTTTTATATATTTTTTAAAATTTTTATTTCTGGCGTTTATGCCCTGCCCAATTGTCAATGACTTTCTCTGTCTATTGATTGTTCATGTGTCCAAAGAATAGGCTTCTTTGGCACGGGCATCAGGTGATGTATAATCAACTTGCTGCGTGGATGGTGTATGGGATTCTGAAAGATCAGCATGGTGAATTTTTTATCAGAAGGTAATGAGCAAAGTTCCTTTTCTTACGCCTTTCTAATTGATATTCTTTATCTCAAGCGTGCTATGGAACCTTCTTGCGTTAAAACGTAAGTGCACCTGTGGTTTTTGTTTTATAAACATTGTGGGTATTGATGGATACTAGTTAGACTCTTCTAGGATTTTCCATTATTTTAGAGTACCCATAAGCATACTTTGATTTTTGTTCCCTTTAGTGTATGCATCCCATCTGTGTATTACCTACATAAAATTGGTTTATGGTTCACTAATTCTCAGGCGGGAAGACAGGGATATAGAGCATAGCTCATCTCAATCAGATATTTCAGAAAAATCGGCACGCTTGACAACTGATGATATGTCTTTAACAGATTGGCACTTGGGATTTCATATATTTTTGGTATCTTCAACTTCTTTCATCCTATGGTTATGTGGTCTCTTGTTTAATGATCAATATTCATACCCCTCTTTATTTATTTTGTTTGTTGTTCTAGCTAAATTGGCCATTGCTGGAGGGATGTGGGTAAGTTTTGGATGATGAAAATAAGGATCCTATTGATGGATCATGGCTTGATCAGTTTATTTCTTCATACAGACTATAGTTTTGATTGTTATTTAATATGTTACAGATTTTCTTAATGTCACACTAGCATTATCATGTTCGCTACTAAACATATTCATTGCAAATATCAGACATTTATGTGCATTAGTGCTTCATAATTGTTCCTACAAGAAGAATTAATAGATCTAATGATGCATAATGCTGATTGCATCTTTAAAGAACCAAAGATCTTACTTCAAACAGCTGGTAGAGTTGGCATCGGTTAAGCATTGGTAAAATTATCAGTCATTAGTGATTTGGTTATGGTTTAATTAGTTTCTGAATTTTTCATTGGTGAGCAATTATCAGGACCTCATTAACAACCTTTCCAGGTTCTGGTGTTACTTTTATTGCTGTTTTAATTCTCTTAGGAAGCTGTTCCTTACATTTATCCATAATTATGATAAAAAATTTTCCAGAAAACAGCTAATGCAATTCACACATCCCACTTTCCATATTTTGAAAGTTTAGCCCTTACATGGCCATGGCATTTTATTCTTTGTCCCACAAATTAAGCCTCGGATTGATTAGTCAAAAACCCTCTTCTTCCTTTTTATATTCAGGATGCTTCTGCTTTCCTCTTTACTTGTCTATTGAATGTTAAATGTTGCATCTATCTTAACAAATTTTGAAAATAAATGAATTGGAAGCATGTTTCTTCAAGCCGCAGAAAAGAAATTTTGTGTTGACGGACACATTTGGAACTCAGTTTTATGCAAGTCATTTACTATTTTAATGCTACTTTGCAGGATATGCTGCAGAGTATATCCATATGCGTATTGCTGAATCAATTCTTTTTGCTGGTAAAGCCATCAGGGTTCTCCGGAATCCAAGCCCTATGTTGCAGTTTAAGGATCCCTCACATAATCAGCAGATACCAGGAGGTGCCCAGAAAATTGAAGGATTTGCTAGACGCTTTCCCTTCCACAAGGAGCCTTTTGTAGATGCTAACATGAGTGGAGAAGAATTACTTCCGCAGTCCGAGGCTGATAAGATTGAAGCTATGCTTCAGGGCTTGAAGGTGCACTTGCTCAATGGGTGACATTAGTTGTGAATTTGATTTTCAAAATAACCTGCACTGAAATGTAGCTGTCACATAGACTGGATAGACTTCTGTTATATTTTTTGACAATAAAACATTTTCCCTTAAATATAATATAATGGTTTTTATATGCAGGAATCATCTGAATTTCACAGAAGATCATTTGAGTGTGCTGTTGATTCTATTCGGGCAATTGCGGCTAGTCATCTGTGGCAGTTACCACACATGGGACTTTTATTCCTTAACCTTTCAGAGCAACTACTCTACCTATGTTCTCTTCACCGTTGCAGCTTGTGGTTGTGCGTGCTGACTTGAATGGGCACCTGAAGGCCCTAAAAGACTATTTCCTTTTAGCGAAAGGAGATTTTTTCCAGGTAAAGAATAAGCGACATTTGGATGTCTTTTCATTCATTTGGTGCATTGCTCTCTTAAGATTCTTGTAGCTTTTTTATAATAATTCATATCCATTGTTTCTATCAGCTTATGAATATTGCCTTTATCTATTTCAGCCTTTACCATGATTTTCTACTTTGAGCATACTTAGCAATTTAGTATTGACATCAATCTGTATTCACTGCTATCTTTGCAGTTTTTGTTTTTAAGGGAACAATTGGTTGAATTTAATATTGCTTATTTATTATGCCAGTGTTTTCTTGAGGAGAGTCGTCAATTAATGCGTTTACCTCCTCGCCAGTCAACCGCTGAAGCTGATCTTACGGTCCCATTTCAGCTGGTATCCCTAGTGGATCTAATCTTACACCTTCTCATGGCCAATATATAATAGCTTGTTTGGCTCAAAACCAAATTTTATCATGGTTTGTAATATTCTTGTTGGCACTATTTGCAATGCAGGCTGCTCTAAAGACAATCAGTGAGGAAGATAAATACTTCTCTAGAGTATCCTTGCAGTTAGACTTATATTTAATCACAAATATGAGAAGTGCTATTGGTCTTCGCTTCATTGAAAAGTCTATTAACATTATCTTTACATACTAGGATGTCTTCATTTGGAGTCACAGTTAAATCTTCCCAGGTAGATGTACCCAAATCAAAAGCTTACTCTGATGCAAACTCTGTCACTGCATTATCTAATGCTTCTTCAGAGATGTCCCTTGATGGTTGGGATGGTATTGCTCTTGAATATACTATTGATTGGCCGTTACAGTTATTCTTTACACAAGAAGTGCTAGCCAAGTAAGATGCTACTGCTACTTATGGATGCTATTCTTCTCCTTTTCCTGCTTGTCAATGCTGGTTTGCTTTTCCTATTGATGAAGATAAATACAAGAAAATATTGCAACTTAAGAATTGATAGTTACTGTGTAATTTCACTGCTAGGTTGTTTCCATGTTAAAATGAGCATTCTCCAGGTACCTTACAATCTTCCAGTATTTACTGCAGCTCAAAAGAACACAGATGGAATTGGAGAAATCATGGGCTTCTGTGATGCATTAAGATCACAATGATTTTGCCAGGCACCGCAATGACCATAACTGTTCATATCTCAGCAGCGAACGCTTCGTTTTAGGCCAATGTGGCGTGTTAGAGAGAGCATATGGCATTTTTAATTAGGAATCTTCAGTTTTATATCCAGGTAATTGATGCCATATATATAGGAACTGCTGAAGATGCAATTATAAAGCTGGAACGTCTGGTATTTATGTAATATGACTTGAAAGGCATCCAAGTATTGGACAAAGTGTTTGTATACTTTTTACACCAGTTGGCAATTGCCCATTGCTTGATGTTCAAACTTACATTATGTTGTGACTTTAATATGAAAAGTGGTTCTCAATAACCATAGCATTATCATAAAGTAGGATGGTGGTTGCATAGACTCTCAGAAAATGAAAGTAGTAGATTCTTTACCTCATGATTCACCAGAACTTTTGATAATTGTGATGTTCTTTTTCTAACTAGAGATGCTCTCCTAATATCATGAGAATTAAATATCTAAATTTTCTGGCATGAACTATCACTTCTTACATGTGATGTTTTTAACCCCTTTTTTCATAATTTTTTTTAGATTAAATTTTCTTCAATTGTCTTGTGTCTCAGGTGGATGTGATAGAATCTCAATGGAATGTCATGCAAGCTCATATTCACAACTCTCATGACTTCACTAAACTTGTGGGCTTCCATCAAGTGTAAGTAAAATGATTGGTCTGAATTGCCTGCTGCATCATTATTTTATTGATTACTGCTTCTGCATCCTCACTTACTGATTGCACATTATTTTACAGGTACTTATCTGCTTTAATTTCACGGTCTTTCTTGGACATTGGCTCTGTATCAAGCATATTAGACAGCATAATGAAACTTTGCCTGCAATTCTGCTGGAGCATTGAGAACCAAGAACACAACCCAAATACATCTGAACTGGACCATATAACAGAGGTACTTATTGTTTATCCTTTGAATTGATCAGTAGGGATGTTTTGCTAAAACTTCAAGGCCTTGTAAGCATCTGAATCCTGTTTTCATTTAGTTGTTCTCTTTTCATGATTTGCTTGTGAATCAGCAATTCCATTTCAATTTATATCTAAATGGTTCATCCTTTTATTTGTTTTTCTGGTTTTTCTCGAGGAATTTAACAAGAAGTCCAACTCCTTATACACTATATTGTGCAGTAGCAGGCTAGCAGGGAGTCAGCGAGCCCCATTTCTTAGGCGATTTCTTTTGCGTTTGAATTTCAATTCATTCTTTGAGGTTAGTTAGTCCACATGGTAGTCTTCCCTAAACAAATCCTCTTATTGAAGGCCCATTTCCCTAACAAGTTTCTTTTGCTTCCCACAGGCAACTGCTAGAGGAGTGCTGAATGTTGTTAGACCTTCTCCAACACTACCTGTTTTAAATCAAGTTTTAAATCAATAATAGCAATAAGTTGTTCACAAAATTCAAATTATCTCACGATTCTAGTAAGTTATTGCTGCCGAGCACTGTTGCCGTTATTGGACTTAGGGAACTAAAATGTATTGGCTACAATATGAGTTCACGTTTCGCTTACTTGTTGATTTCCTGCTATACATTATTGTAAGATGTTTCGTTGAAAAGCTGGCTGGTTCAAACTTTGGGTTCTATATGCTTGATGTGCCTTTTGTTAATTCACAAGTAATTGTTCCTTGAAAGTTGACGTTTTTGGTATTTGACTTGACAATGGCTAGTTCTCTGTTCTGATTCTGAGTTCTTCTAGTGTGAAGAAGCCCAAGGGTTCGGATGCTTAATAGGTTTCTGTTCCTTCTCAAGGTTCTGTTTTTTGATTTGTCATGCAACACTACAATAGTCTTTTAGGCTGTTCCTCTGGTATTCAATGTATCATTTGCATAAGAGTACATTTTTTGGGGCTTGGAAGGCATTTTGAATATGGAAAGAAAAGTTTGTGTCTTACAATTTATCTAATCATAAGATTGGCGGAGTTTGTTCAAAAAATAGGCTTGCACGATGAGTTTAGTCAAAGTATTTTGACATGTTGCTGAAAATTTATAAATTCTCGAGATAAAGCTAATAAGTTGTCCCGACAATCGTCAAGCAGTTAACTCCTTGTCATCTGTCCCACATGGCTCGCTCTACCACCCGTTTCCTGGTAAAGAACACAATGTTGACGTTAGTCTTTCCAATACAGACAACTGGATAACAGAGATAACCTTAGTATTTACATATTATCACGTAACAATCATACGAGTTAAATTTAAAACAACAAAAAGGGCGAACGTTGTCGTCTTTTACGGTCCACGTGGTTGCCATATTTTCGATTGACATGAAACGACATTTGATTACGGTTTTCCCAAAATTTACCCATTTTAGTAAGTGTAGTACTCAAGTCGAACAATTTGCCCACTCAAACGAGTGAAAGGAACTGATAATCTCGAGCTAAGCAAACCAGCCAAGACGTCGAAAACAAAATGGGACCTCCCATATACTTTGTTGATAGACGACCTCAACAACACTTACAAGTAGGGAGCAAGGTCTCAAGAGAATCCATCCTCTTTATTCTCAGACTCACCTCTCCCCTTGTCCCATCCTGTATTGTAATCAAAATTATCAATAAGTAACCGGCTATGTCAATAATGGCTACGATTGAATTTTTAGGCAAATCCAACAATTTAAATTAAGAACACCCCACTTCGTTAACATATGGTATTGTGATCTGTCTCTCTCTCTCTCTTACATTACAAGAAGGATCGAAGACTAAACTTCTGTTTTACGTAAATGTGGGACCTATTCCACCTGTGGATTTTCACTATACGAGTGTAAGAACACCCGTGGAAAATAATTTCAGTCGCAAGTCGGGGCCCAGAACGTATTTCCAGATTAATTTCACTCCGAAACGCTCACTCTCCTCTGTTGCATCTCATTTCCAACCACGTGTTGTCAGTTTAAGCTAATGCCCGTCTCTATTGCCGGCTACACCCTCGCAGAAAAGAAAGAGGACAAAAAAGTGCTGTTCTGTAAAATACCAGGAATTCAAATGAAATGAAAACAGAAATGGAAAAGACCAATTTTTGCATTCAGTTTTTCATGGTGTTTCTGGAACCCTCAGGACAGCTGCAGAATTATAGACATGCATTATTACATATACATTCCATGAGGTGACTTAAAAACAAGTGGATCGACAACAAATAGAGAATGTCATTCAGGTGCGGATCCCTCTACTTATTTAGAGCTCTTCAAACCCTTCTTCATCCCCTTCCTCCTCTATCCTGTGGAATTCTCTCCTCCAGGTTTCCATCTGTCCAAAAATGAAAAAGATAGAAACCAAACAATTTAATTAGCTTATAAATGGAAATAATAATAGTTATCCTGTTAATCATTTCATTTCACCTAGTAAAGAAACCCATTAATAGTGCTTGGATACGTCTACGACAGAAGGAATTTCCTTAACTTTCTAAGCACCAGCAAAGCAGAAGACTTGGTGAGAAGATTAGCCCCTCATTTACCAATAAATCTCATTAAGCAAATCACAGTAACTCGTGTTTGGAATTATAAATAAGAAGTCACACCTGATCATCTGAAAATCGTAACTGTTGAGCAACAAAAAGTATGTTATTGTAATCTCCTGGTGCTAATTTCTTGCCCAAACTCCTTGCAACTTCATCATACCTGATCATGTCCACCCGAAAACCGTTGTTCATGAATAGTTTGTCCATCCATTTCTCTGTGCTGGACTGTGGAAGGTGCAAAAAAAGCTATGTCTCTCAGTGAAAAGAAAGAAAAAGAAAAAGGCAGTTCAATTCAAAATATCATTCTAAGAAGTAAAGCAACCTGACCTTGCACCCAATTTCAGTTTCTGCCAACCACGCAGGCAGTTCTCCCAAGAATAGACATCCATTCATAGCCAAACTACTAACAACGAACAAAATTTCTTCAAAACTGGCCAAAGTCATAATGGATAGTCCCTGTAAGATCATACATGCAAAAACTTCTGTTACCAAAGTTCAAAATTTTCTGTTACCAAAGTTCAAAATTATCATTGCAGAAGAAATTAAAAGTTCTGGTCACCTGCATGGCCCATATGCTTGGCTGATTACCACTGAAACCTTTAGCACGGAGGCTCTTTTGAATATTAGAGGACTCCAATGGAATGTGAAGAAACATGCAGTTTCTTGGAATCTTAGCTCCAACACCTAATATCTTTGAGAACATACCATCATGACATGTAATATCAATTTGAACTGATGGATAAAATTTAACATCAAGGCAAAAGAGCTACATATTCAATCTTGCACAACACATCATTGCAGTGATGACAAGATAATTTCAAGATCCCCTGGTGAGATTCTGAAATTTTGACAATATCCAGAACAATAAAAAAAAATTTCAAATCAATGCAACCTCATTTTAGTGCATCAACCAAATGTATACTGCAAATGGTTTTCAGAATATTGCTGAAAACCAACACTTAAAATATTGATACTACCAACATTTCTGAATGCACCATCCTTTGTAGAAAAATTATACGCTTAGAGAATCATGAACGGCTTAAAATTATTCAAATAACACCTTTAAGCCTTGCAGCTGATGTCTTGAATATCCTTTCTGGAGATATATCGAATATTATGGATGAAGTTGGCCAGTTAAGCCTATATGGCCGAGTGTCCATCCCATCTGTTAACAAAACAACCTGCACATATAAATAAATAAGTAGACCAAAAAGATGAGAAATGGTTAATTAAAACCCAAAAAATTCATACGCAAAATACCTGCTTTACTCCATCAATATGGCTCACTGTACGCAGTAGCTTATCATCAATAAACTTTGTTGCAAGGCAATAACGGTGTGAGTACTTCTTCAAATCCATCTGCACCGTAGGATCAACCAAACAACCAGCATATGGATCAAGAAAAAGTGGCTCTGCAAGTGCAAGCACAGATGCACATTATCATATCAGCACCTTATACATTGTTAAAGAATCAACATGATGTTATAGAAGAGAATCTTTAATTTTCTTCTTTTACCTGAATCATTATCAAATTTAATGTATCCATATCACCAACATATAAGCTAAGTCATTAAATCTCTTTTGAGAGTATATATTTTCGTATTTCTTTTGGTATATCAAAAATATTTAAAGGAAATGGGAGTTGCAACCTGATCTTTTGCACTATGATACAGAACACTTGACCACAATTTAGCCCAATGATTATGTAAATTATGCATTCTAAATACATATACACATACATACATACATAAAATTGAACTCACTAAGCAACTAATTTTATTTTCCAATTGACTGTTCGATAAATGCCTGAATGGACAGAAAGGGAAGCGAAGGACATTGCCTGGTCGATGGGTCTCCTGGAAACGAAGTGAAGCGGCATTCATGGCAGCCTGGAGCAATGGGTCAGCATCGCCATTGATTTTGGCTCTCAACCACCTATTTTTCCTTGAATTAGAAGCGCAGATTGGGGGTGGGCGCACGATAACTGTGGGTAGTGAATGAACAATGCCCAACAAACACATATTGCAGTATAGTTCTACGATCGCAGAATCATAATTTCAGAGCTCTTTCCACCGCCTAGTTCTACTGTTCATTGCTCACTGTAATCTTAGACTCCCAGATTTCGGCAACCGCCGGCACCCAGCATTTTCTTGATTTATTTTGTAAGGTGATGAGAAAATCACGCACGACAAAGAAATATCTAGTATATCTGTATTATATATATAGAAAAATAGAATTAAAGTAATACTTCAAAAAAAGAAATAAATGTGAAGCTCAGATGTGCATTTTTTAATCCCGAAATTAAGACGGTGACAGACCCAAGAGTCACTAGGGCATCTCTTCACAGCTCCATCAATGTGCACCAGCCGGGAATCGAACCCGGGTCTGTACCGTGGCAGGGTACTATTCTACCACTAGACCACTGGTGCTTAGTGACCTGGGGAATTCTCTCAATATATAACAATATAATTTGAACAGCCTAGACTTGTACAAACCTTTTATTTTATCTTTTCCAATTAATTTTTGGGGAGAATTTTTAGTATTTTTCTGTCTGCATTCCACAAAAATAAGTGGGAATTTATCTCGTGAGGTCTAATCATGTTAATTAATATGACTAAAAATATCATATGATCAAATTATTTTTGTTTAAAAATGGCAATACAGGACATGTAATCTAATTCTAATTATAATTGAAATATCATAACATATATATAAGTTTGTGACAAAGTGATAATAAATAATTTTTAAGGTTTGAGATTATGTGAATTTGAATTCAATAAAAATAATGCACTATAATTCTAATGAATAAATCCAACTCTAACAATTGAAAGTGAAGAATCCAAAAATAAAAAAGAAAAAACCAAAGTGCACATTTAATTAATTAAGTGCTTCGTATTGACTTGAAAAAATAATTATAAAAGAGATTAAGAGTCTTGGATGAGGTATTTGATTGGGATACTGTAATGATCAAGTCAACGATCATCAAAGTGAAAAAAAATAAAATATTTATCTTTTCTTCATTTATTTAAAAATAATAAAGTTTTTATTTTCTTTTTAAAATGAAATTACTAAAAATGATGAATTTAAAAATTTTATTTTTCATTTATTTATCTCCTCTTTGTTTCTCTTCACTTCCCAAATAGAGAAAATTTTGGTTTCCACTACTAGTATCTTCCTCATCCTTTTTCTCTTCTTTATTTTTGTGTTTTCCTAAATAGAAAGTAAAATTCTAAAATCTATTTTTAGAGGATACAAAAATTAGATGATGAAGAGTAAAATATATATTTTTTGAAATGAAGAATAAAATAATTTAATATGATTGATTCCTTGCATTTTATACTCATGATTATTATTCAATAATTAATGGATAATAATATTATTATTGAGTGGTGATATAATTTAATAAGTCACTAATAATTGATGTGACAATATCATACATTCAATAGTTGCTATTCAGCATAAATTTCACCCTTGACCATGTCATTTTATTAATAAAAGGTCTAATGTAGGAGTTTTATAAGCAATTGTGATTATTTTTATCCACGAGTTCTTCTAAAACGAAGTGTATCAGTAGTTTTATTAGGGAAGGCTAGACCAAGATGAAGCACTTTTGATGGCAAGTAGAGATTCATATTAGACAAACTAGAAAAATGACATGAGATCAATCAAGGAAGAAGGGATAAAATTAGTTAATCTTATCATAATAATCAGACATAGGAATTATTAAAAATATAAACTTCAAACTTTAATAAAAATATATAAAATAAATTGTATAATATCTGACTCTAAAAAAGCAAAGATATATGAGAGTATTGTCAATGAAAATTAATTGACGAATAATAAAAAAATATATAATTTTGGAGAAAAGAACAAAATGATAACTATCTTTAATTGAAATGATTACTTCCTCTATATTATATACAAATTCTATAAAACTTTCTGTAAACTACTTTTATATATATTATTGTGGGAAAAATATTAATTGGTCAAATCTTGCTCTTACAAGAAGAAATTAACTCTTTCATGTTTGATATGGAGGGGGAAAAAGTGATTCATAAAATAACAATTGCAAAATAGAAAAGATAAGTGCAGTTGTGGTCTGGGTGATAAACTTTAGTCTCTAAATAGACTAAAATTTTAAATATTTGTTTTTTTTATTTTTTAAATGGAGTTGAAAATCATAACCGCAACAAAATATTCATGCATTAAATAAATTTAAAAGTGTAATGACAACTAAAGTTTTAAAAACTACTAAATATATTCATTTCGTTTTAATGTTATGGTTGATCCAAGAAATAAATATGTTGCTGTTGTTCCTCACAATGCACTTCTTATGTGGTTGCATGTTTAATCATCATTTGGTTTTTCTTCTCAAGTAGCAGATCTTAATTGATTACTCATTTCCTTCATTCATTCATGAGAAACTCATATATGATCGCTTACTTGGAAATTATGGGGTGAATGTTTTTCCATTTTCAGATACTAAAACTAAAAACCAAAATTAGTTGATTTCCTACCCAACGACATGCAGAATCTCCAAATTATCCCCTCAACAAACAGGGCGAGATTTTAAGGTTATTAAAAAATGAGAGCCAGAAAAAGGTTGAAAGTTGGCGGAGAAAAGGGTTTGGTGCAGGCTGTCGTTGAGGGCGGAAGACAAAGAAAGGCTATTTATTGAATAAATCAAACGACACATACTCGTATTCGGCTTTCGAATCAAATTAAATCCCCATTTCCACTGTTAAGGCCACGGTCTATCCGTCTGATATTCGCAAAAAAAAGAGAGAGAGAGAGAGAGCAGAACACATACTCGAACTTATCCCCAACTCAAATCTCCTCCTCCACACCATAAACAAAATGGATCCCATTCTTCAAATCCAAGAATCATCCACTGAAGAACGACAACCACAGCTGCACCCCCCTATGGTACTTTACCAACCCATTTCCTCCCCATTTGCTAGTCTATCTCTCTCCACAGTCCTCCCTACCCACTTCTTCACCCACCCAAAGATTGCTACTTTATTCTCCTGTTCACCAACGAACGCCAAAATCCCAACTCAAGCTTCCTCTCTTTCTACCCTTTCCCTTTCCTCCTCTCTTATTTCCCCTCCCAAAATCACGTTCAAGTCCACCATCTCCGCCAACCCTTTACATACTACTCTCTCTCTCCGCCCCCGCCGCCCCTCGGATCCCTCCAACGCCGCCGCAATCCGTCGAGCTACCATCGTCTGGTTTCGCAACGACTTGCGTGTCCATGATAATGAATGCCTTAGTTCTGCTAGCAATGATTCCATGTCTGTTTTGCCTGTCTACTGCTTCGACCCAAGAGATTATGGCAAATCCTCTTCTGGGTTCGACAAGACTGGGCCTTATCGCGCCACTTTCTTGATTGAATCGGTTACTGACTTGCGCAAGAATTTGCAGGCTAGAGGTTCTGATCTTGTGGTCAGAGTTGGGAGGCCGGAGACTGTGTTGGTTGAGTTGGCTAAGGCCATTGGTGCTGATGCTGTTTTTGCGCATAGAGAAGTGTCTCATGATGAGGTTAAAGCTGAGGAGAAGATTGAGGCCGCTATGAAAGATGAAGGAGTTGAAATTAAGTACTTTTGGGGAAGTACTTTGTATCATGTGGATGATTTGCCATTTAAATTGGAGGATATGCCGTCAAATTATGGTGGATTTAGGGAGAAAGTTCAGGGATTGGAGATTAGGAAGACTATTGCTGCATTGGATCAGTTGAAGGGGTTGCCTTCAAGTGGTGATGTAGAGCCCGGGGAGATCCCATCTTTGTTGGATTTGGGTCTCAACCCAACTCAGGTTTAAGTTTTTGTTTCGCTTTGTTATTTTTTAGTGCTTGGATTACAATGTTGAAGATGTAGTTATGGTTATTTTTCACTATAGTTTGCTGAAGTTTGATTGTTGTTCATAATATGGCAATTGTAATGGATATATATTTGGTAGGGAGAATATTAGTAGAAATAAAGGCTTGAAGATTATGATTAAAAATAAAATGGAAAAAGAAAGCATTTTTATGTATACCAATATGAAGCTTTTTTATGCAGACCAATATGATGTTCTTATAAACTGGATAGGTGTTGGTATGAAGAATGCATAGAAATGTGGCCTTCTAGTTCTACTAAATTAATATAGCTTCGTAATGTATTTAATCATACAATTTCAGTTGTTGACATTAGAGAATTTGCTCCATTGTTGCTTATATGAACTCTGTTTCTCAAAATTAATACACCAAACATTGCAATTCAAGTATTTTGATACATATACTTTATGTGAGCTGTAGATGTTACTGCATTTTCTGATACAAATTGCTTATCCAAAAGAAGATAATGGTGAACCTGCTCCCTATTAGTGCAAATGCACTTACAATGCTGTGCAATAATGGTATTGCAGGATAGAAAGCATGCTGCTAATTCTTCCATGGTGGGAGGAGAGACTGAAGCACTTCAAAAGCTTAAAAAATTTGCAGCTGAGTGCCGAGCACAGCCACCCAAAGAAGGCAGCCATGACAGCATATACGGTGCAAATTTCTCCTGCAAAATTTCTCCTTGGCTAACTATGGGATGCATCTCTCCCCGTTCCATGTTTGACGAGTTAAAGAAAACTGTTACCAGGTGTGCCTCAAATTAATATTTTCCCTTTCATTTCCTTTCCAAGACCATATTTACCACCTCATTTGCTAGGTATTTGCTCACGATTGAAATAATTGATTGATAGGACTATTTCTGCTTCTTCAAACCATAACAATGGTGGTAGCTCTCCAGACACTGGAATGAACTGGTTGATGTTTGAGTTGTTGTGGAGGGATTTCTTCAGGTAGCTTGATAAATCATATCATTTGTCCTCCTAAAATTAAAATTCCATACTTATTTGACAAATCTATCTTTTCCTGCTCTCTGTGTTGATATAAGTGTTACTTATAGATGATGAATCTAAAGATGGGCTTCTTTTTCTCCCTAAAGAGTTCCGACTGATTTCCATTTTTCTCATAGTTGAATTGTATGGAGCGTTGTTGGATATGCTACAATATTGCTTAATTTGTATAAGATTGCATGTTAATAATTGATGCCATTGGTCGTTTGCAGATTCATCACCAAGAAGTACAGTTCTCCAAGGAAACAGCTTGAGGCCAGTCCAGCCACAGCTTGTACGGGTGCCCTTGCTTAGGCAAGGGCTGTTTTGTCAGTCAAAATGAATATGAGGGATTGTGTTCTTTAGGAATCAGTTTGCACGATGTAGTGGTTGGATGTCGAGAACATTGAAGCCGGGAAATGTTAATTATAGAGTCATCTCCTGTCAAACTTGTTTCTTCCTGCCAAATAAATTGATTGAATGGGAACATCTGTTGTCTCAGAAACATTTTCTATTATCTCTCAAAGACACTCCCCAACTCTCACTTTCTTTCTTTCTTCTCCTCTCTCTCTCTTACTCTATTCAGACTGCGATGGAAGAAAAGAGGAGAAAAAGGAAATAAGAGTTGTAAATGTTTGTTAAGAAATGGAGTTAAAATGTTTTTCATTAAAATGGGTTGCTCTCAGGTTTCACTTCTCTTTGCGATTGATTGGTGGGCACTCAAAAATCAGTGCACTTGATTTGGAACAGAGATTCTATAGTATTTAATTATATAAGCACACAGAAGACCCACATATTATCAATTCCATGGTACAAACGGACTTGCACCAACTGTTGAAGAAAATATGATGGGTATCAATGATACAACCGATAATATGAAATGGGGAGGGCTACAAAAACACACAAAAATATACCCCCCCACCCCATCAAAGGATGCCAGAAACTCTGAGGGAGGATAGCACGACGAAAATAAGCCGAAGCAACATGAAGTAAACGCTTGTTACCCAGGCCCAAATCTTTGGTCCTCCAAGTTCTGCACCCAGTGACAAACGCCCGTACACTAGAACTGCAATACAACCTACAGAAGTAGAGAAGAAAACAAGCAACGAGAAGCTAAGTCCCGCAGCATTCTGAATTCTCAAGGGTTCCCTGTAGACAAGGAAATTGTAGGCAGTGTCTATCAGCCATGGAACCCCAATGCCTACATATACGTTAACTGAATTGCTGCAAAAGAAAAGGAAAACCAATTTCTAGTTTTGTTAACTATTTCTGCATGACAAAAGCCTCAAACTAGACCTTCCAAATTCACCCCATCCACTTCCTAATAGCATCACCCTCATCTCAAGAGGACCAAATATTCGGCCATATATTGTCATATTATACCTCATTTTATTGAAAAAAAAAAATTGTTGCAGGTTTATACTTGCGTGCATCTCAAATTTTAATTCTTTTAAAGGCTACATTTTAATAGTTGAAGTTCTTAGGGAAATTGCAAGCAGAAATTATTATAATTCAAAATCAAAAGATGACAGTAAGAACTCCAACCACAGAATTCCATCGTCAGGTTTAAAAATATCTGATTTAATAGTCAATTCAATGATATTCCCTCTAATCGTCATGAGAAAAATCTTGATGGAAGGATTAGGTAGATGACTCACTACTGCCTGATTTTATATAACCAAACAAACCTGCAAATGATGTTTGCAATGGCAGAATTTGCAGTTGTTTGATGTTCAGCGGCAATCTTACTTGCCACCAAGTCTGGCCACGAAGTCCCAGCATCTAATGCCGTAAATGCAATAATGTTAGGATTTATTCCTGAGAGAAAATATGCAGCAAGCAACATGGAAGGGAAAAAGTAAAGCCCAACAGTAACGTCATCAACCTAAGAAAGGAAATTATTATTTTATTTGTAAAGACGTTAACCTGTTACACGTCGTATAAGATCTGTGATTTTTGTAATGATGTAAGCTATTCCACCGATGAAAAGTAGAGAGCAAATAAAGGCAATCCATCCATGAGCAATATGAAAAGGAGGCACAAAAGTGAACAGAAGTCTCCAAGGTGCAAGAAGTAATTGCCAGACAACTTTTACAAGCCTCATGTGACTACTGATCAATTTCCTTGATTCCGGGTCTTCCACCTGCTTATGGAAATAGAAATTATTCACCAGTATAACAAAAAGAAATAGCAAATCATTCACCAAGAGTAAAGAAACAAAAAAAAAAAAAAAGCAAAAAGCAAATATTTGCACAGGAAGTTGGAGAAAGACAAAGTTAAAAGTCGCACAAATTTAAGCTGCTTGACAAAACAACAAAATGGTAAATAACGACCAATGAGTTTCCAATCACTCAAATCAAATTTATACAAGCTGTAATAAACTCAATTTAACTTCTAATAGAACCAAGACATGGATATCTCTGAAAACAGCATACGAAAAGATGATTCTTTTTTAGTTTAAGCAATCAAAGAATGACGCTCAACTGATATGAAATAATAAGCATGTCAAGGAACAACAAGAAAAATGGTTCTGAAAGATTTATAATCACACGGTGTACAATCATTGAGCCGAAATACTAGTTGGCTAAACATGAATTTTTAAGCACCTATATTTCATGGGAGTTCTACAAGTTCAAAATACACAAAAAAAAGTTATGAGACCAACCACAATAGCATCCAAAAATTGTTGTTTCCAAAGAGCAACCACATCAAAATCTTTCTCATTGCTCAAATGCTTGTCAGAAGATTCAGCTGCATCATCTGTTTGAAGCATTTCCTTTTATACTGGACCTGGAAAGTAAAGTTTTAGATGAAGAAATTCAAACTCACTATTTGAAGCTCAAAATATAATGTTATCATTTCTAATATCATAACATCAAAACTGTTAACATTCTTTTCTTTCCTTTCACCTTGCATCCTTAGTTTAATATTTAGTAAATTTGAGATCAAGTAGATATTGCCTCGCCACCATCTCATGCACATTTTGTTTACATATAATTCAGCAATCACATTACATATTTCCATGACAAACCTAATTGATGCACCGATTTGACTGTCTACTCTTCAGCAGATAAAGAGTTGAAAGTTCCTACCTGGCGCTTCCCTTCATTTTCATTATCTTCATCTAATTAAAAATCCAACTCAAAATAATATCTATTCTCCTACAAAAGCATTTCATTCATACCCCTATCTCAATGGTACTCATCTTCCCATCATGGTACGTGCTACTGCTAACAAAGTATAGGAGGCACCACAAGCTAAGGAAAAACAATTACAAAAAAAATCCTTAAAGCTCAACGTTGCTTTATGAAAAAGATGCCAAAATAATAATAATCACAAGAATAATAATACACTCTACCCTCTCTGTTTCTCCCCAAACAAATTCCATTATTCATTTCATATTTTCAAAAAAATTTCAGAAAATAACTTAATTCACAAAAGAAGCACAAAAATTTGTTGCAAACCCCACACCTGACAACAACAGAGCACTATTAGAGAATGCAAAGCACAACTAGTTTTACATGAAATACATAAGATCTCATAAAAGTGCTTTAGTTGTTCTTCCTTGCATTATTTTAAACCTCACAGTGATGTAAAGGTCAAATCCTTACAAAAGATTATCTATAAGAAAGATCGACTCTAAGTTGCAGCTTTAAACAGCCATTAGCACTGAGATGGATTGCGGCATCTTTGTGAATGGTTTGGCTATATGGCCCATTTAATAAGTTTCTACAAACTGTATAAGAGAGATTTAAAACTACACCGCAATAAAATAATGCCAGCAAACATGGGTACTTGTTTCATCAGTTGAATGGATAGAGAATATATGCACAAGATTCCTGCTTTCATTTTCACCAATTTGAACTATCTCACAATACTCAACATAAACATTGTGCTGATGTTTGCATGAAGTGACTTTTTCTGGAGCCCACTCTTTTGGCCTCTCAGTTCGTTTGCTATGGATTGTAAATAAAACGAGAAGCAAAAATTGAGCACGGAAATTGGAACTGAGTTTTCTTTGATTAGGTTCAAAAGAAAAGCAAAGGTAAGGAAAAGAAAAATACATTGGAAGAGATAAGTATGGCCAACGCTTATCTTGAGCATAAGCATTCATTAGCAGCAAACCATATTGCAGTACTGTCAATAAGGATTGGGAGTCCATACCTGCAATGTAAGCAATGCAAGAAATCATTTCTCAGAAAGTAACCTGTAACTGATTTAAAAAGAAAAGAAAAAGGACAACAAAAATGTGCATAAGATGGAATCCAGCTAAAATATAAAAAAAAACCAACATGAACAAGGCTGATCTAAATTATGGCCAATGAACAGATGATGACAAATCCCAAAATGATTCATTTGAAACAAATTTATGACATGCAATCAAAACTAGAGTCAAGAACTTGAGCATGAGCATGTAGAATCGACAATGAAAACATGCCTGCAGAAAGTGATGAATTCGAGGACTATAAAACTAAATCAGAAGTTCTCTCCTCATAAATCAATCAAAAGCATGTATTGCATATCATACAAATGTTCTGGAATTCTGCACAATTGCAGTTCATAGGATATGGCACTCAGTTAAGATACCTCTAAAATTATGTAGAGCCAAATGTAAGCCCAGAAAGACCAAAAGAGCTCTACCAGCCACACTCCTATATCTGATATCTTTTTCAATTCCCCAGCTTTTGGAACGACCACACAAACAGCATGGATGGGAAAAAGATCGAATGCAGCAGATCCAACAAGAGTTCCACGACCCAATCCTACAGATTAAGTTTGATAGAAAATCAATATGTCGACAAAAATATCGTCTCAAACAAACTTTATGAAGAGATCATCAAGACAGCAGATAAACCCTGCGCATATAGCAGACAGAATATTCATAATGTCAGATAAATGCATCACAGTTGATTTATCTATTGTTATTAACAACCCCAATCATCTAAGTCTAACCCATGCACACATAAACACACTAGAAATTTAAGAAAAGGATTTATTTCCAATCATCACATACAAACAGCACATAGCAGAAAGTCTAACTTTTAAGAGAATGTTTGGCATTGCTATTGCAAAAAGTTATAATTGTTGTCTAAACCTACAACATTTCCAAGCTTTGAGATATTTAAAGCTATTCAAAAAAGTAATTTAGCTATATTTTCAAGCTAATCCAATAACTACTTGTAAAAGTTTTAAATTTTTTTTTTTTTCAAAATCAACTTTTTCCTCTTAAAACTCATATTGAGAAAATCTATTATCAATATTTTCCACCTTCCAAAGTTGCTATAGGCCATAGCAATGCCAAACATGCCTTAAATTATTTCCAACTTATTTTAGTGATAAATTGTGGCAAAAAGTAGTTGCCTCATCGGAACATTGTTGTGACAAATTCAAGGACCAGTGACCATTGGCAAAAACAGGCAAGCAGCACAAAACTTTAAAAGAAAAAAAAACAAAAGAGAATATATAACATGTGAATAGAAAACTAAAAGAAGTAGACATAAATTACAGACCTCCAGCATACAAGTTGCCAATATTCCTTATAGCATCAATAATAGCCAAAGAAATCTGAGGGAAACTAGTTCCAAATGCCAGCAATGAAATATCAGCAATTGCATAATTCCACAGCTTCTCATATCTCACGACTTGAGCATTAATATCAAGATCAATCTCCGCTATCTTCCTCTCATGCTTCACCACATTCTCCATAGACCGGATAAACCTTGCAGTTATAGCTGATAACCCAATGAAGCAATAAGCCAAAGCAAGAAAATACAAGAAGGCCCCGAACCCATGACCAAGATGAGTTTCACCGCGGAAAAGCAAGTTTGTTTCACATTTTTCACCCCCCACAATATTCACAATTCCAAACTTGCCATTCTCGCTTCGACATAGCACCATGATGCAGCGAGGTGAAACATGAATTACAGAATACGACACCGTATACTTAACGCAGACCGTAATATAATAAGTAGCTAAAAGCTGACCGTGCTGGATTCTCGGAGCTCCGACTTTGAAAAGATGAGGATTAGAGAACTTCCGCAGGAGGCACTATTAGAAGATTGGACGGGTTAGATTCCATAACCCGTACGGACGAGGAGGCTAGTTGTTTGGCTTAAAATGTGAACAAAAGCTGTAGCTCCATAATTTAGGGGTGAGCGAGCGGTGGATCTTAATCTCCTAAATATCATTTTGGATCCATTAATTTGATAAAAACAAGATTGACTTGCATAATAAATAGAAGAGAAACAAGATTCACGTGAAAATTACAGGCAATCAATTTAACATGATGGATTGGCCAGAGATATTAACACTCTTCTTATTGTTTGTGTTATTTAAGTTAATTTTCCTGTCCTTTAAAAAAAAAAAAGTTCATTTTCCTGTCCATGATGGGTCGTAAATCTTTTAGTCATATCCCTAGTATTATATCCCTAGATTTTTATTTTTTTTTATTTGTTGCAAATTTAAATTGTATATAGAAATAAATTTTCATCAGACGGTGAAGCAATTTTACCTTTCTATGCCCATTTCCATTGAGCCATTTCTTTTTTCTTTTTCTTCATATACTTTATTTCCATGTTTATTCCTCATGATAAAAATTTTTTAAAAGGATATAGACACACCAATAGATATATACTTGCTCAAAAAACGATGGAATTCAATTTGTTTTGAATATTAATTTCTTTTCTCCAATCAACTAAAAATTTCTATTATTGGAATATTGTTTTTTTCTAAGCATATCAATTTATTATTATATTAGAGGACATGAAGGTCACTTTATTTGATTTTGTAGTAGAGTCCAATTCTTTTAGGTATTGTTGGAATTATAATCAATTAATATTGTGATAAAATTAAAATAACATGTTTCAATTTTTAAAATTGATTTTCAAGATATGTGAAGTTCATTTGGTTGAAAATTTCATGTATCTAATAATTATAGATGGTGCGAATGATTCCATTGAACAATAAAATAGGACAAAAAAAGAATGGTGAAGAATTTGAATCAAAAGTAAATATAATAAATTATATTTTTGAATATTAACCTTACAATTACTAAATGATTATGATACTTTTGAAATCGTGTTATGGGAAAAAATAGAATATGAATTTTCAAAACTATAAGTCTTTGAAGCAAATGTAATACTTGCATTTACTGAAATGTTTATAAAACTCTACAAATAGTAAAATATTTTATCTCTTTTTATATAATTAATTCTATTTAAATATCTACAGTGGTAAATTATCTATTTATATTCATAAATTTTGTATATCTTTTGTCTTTTTTATATAATTGATTTCCTTTAATATTATACATATTATATAGATGCAACTATGATATATAACATTTTTGTAATAAAAATTTTTATCAACCTCTAAATTTTAAAAATAATTGAATTTAAGCAAAGGTACATTATTATTTTATTATACATATTCTTTTTATTGATATTTTATATATTGATTTTAGAAAATAAATAATTTTATTATTATTCAACTATCTTTCTAGAAAATAAAAATATATATAGAACTTATCAATCAATCCATCATTGATCTAGGGATAAATAGAAAACCAATAAAAAAATAAAATAATAATTATTAATACGTATAAAAAATTGAATTGTATTAATTATATTTTATATAAAGAATAAATTTTAGCTTTCTACATATAGAGAATTAAATTTAATGAATTTTAGCTTTCTACATATAGAAAAATAAATTTACTCTTTAATCTATAATTTAGAGTTAGAGAATGAGTTAAAATTTTATTTTCTTCAATCACTTTTTACAATAAAGAGTTTAAATTAAATAAAGAATAGATATATGATATTTTTAGTCTATACTTTTCAATAATGCTATTTATTGACAATTCGACAACATACCATATATATTAATATTTTATTATAAAAATTGTGCATTATATATATATATCATTGATACAAGTTGGATCTTCAAGTGGAAGATTGACATTAAAACATCATTTTTGTTCATCTTTAGACATTTAGCAATTGAACTTATTCGTCTTCCAACAAGCAATTTAATTGAAGGAATCTAATGATAAAAATACAATCCCATCATTTATAACAAGAATCTAATATACAAGAAAGCCATTT
The DNA here is from genome assembly GCA_949677035.1 of Omphalea diandra. Taxonomy (NCBI): domain Eukaryota; kingdom Viridiplantae; phylum Streptophyta; class Magnoliopsida; order Malpighiales; family Euphorbiaceae; genus Omphalea; species Omphalea diandra. The sequence continues at coordinate 55,249 of CATIWR010151780.1, forward strand.
TAGATCGTTACCAGCTCTCGAGTTCAACAAATTAACCAAATTTCAATCAAACTAGTTCATATATCCAAAAAATGAATATCAAGCTGAAAATGCAAATACTCTGGCTGTATCAACTCTTGCAAAAACTCTATTATTATAAAGAGAACAAGATTGCATGGACAACTCGCGTTCAAATTTTTCACATCTCCTATTTCAACATCATCAAAAAGAATCTGAGAAATTGCCGTCAGGATCTACTAATCATGATATCCATGGTATTGTGAATACAAAACTCATATTATTTAAATCTCCATTTAGAAAAACACGTGCAGAGTAATGCCTTATACCATAAATTTATTAATATTTCCATTATCCTTTTGTTTTTTTAAACCAAAAGAGAGGTTTTTTTTCTATTATGTAATAGTAAAAAATGAATGAAATTTTAATGGAAAAATGCATATTTTGCCCTTGTTCTTTTATTTTTTTACATTTTTATTTCTATAAATTGTCATTCTGCACTTTTATTTTTGTTGAATTTTACTCTTTATACTTTTATTTCTACAAATTGACCCTTGTACTTTTATTTTTATTAATATTTTCCCCTCATTAACAAAGTATGGAAATAAAAGTGCATGGGGATAATTTGTAGAAATAAAAATATAAGAGACAAAACTCAACAAAAATAAAAGTGTAAGGGGCAAAACACAAAAAAAAAGGAAGTACAGTTTTAAAAGACTCAAGCAGTGCAAAATGATCAAAGCAAATTATGATTACAACATTTATATCATGTTGTTATGTAAAACTTAAATTTTTAACATTGACTGCATATTAATATCTTTAAAAAATTATCAATAACATATTATACTTCGTGAATGAATATTTAATAATATACAAGATTAATAAATTTAAAGATTTTATCAAGTATCTATTCTAAAAAAGTATCTATATATTTGCCAAAAAAATTATCTTCAACATCATGCAGGTAAACTTTCTAGTTAAATACTATAGTCGTATTGTTATTATTATTATTTGCAAAAAAAATAAATATATATTTTTGTTTAAGAATTTTAAAATTTTTCTTTTATTAAAGATATTGGTTAGTAATTTCTGTTTCATTGATAATATTTTAATGTTTAACCAATTATAATATCAACCTTTTGTTTTATCCCAATAACTTAAGAAACAATAAATGCTTTCATTACATGATATTAAAGAAATTAATTGTTGTAAAAATACTAATTTAACTCGTAGTTAAAAGTGAAAAATCTAATTTTTTTACGGTTAGGTATGAAATTTAATATTAGTTAAACAATAAACTTATTCTTTATATAAAGAAATAAATAAATTAAAATGTAAATATTTAATTTGCTATAGTGTAATCAACGTATGTGATTATATAGTTAGTGAAATTCTAAATTATGAAACAGCATGATTGAATATGTTTTTAAGCAAGATGAAGTAAGGATATATTGAATTTTGTTAGTTTTTATTAAGAGACTCATATGAAAAGATTTGATTTTCACTTTGTAGGAATCATTAAAGAGAAAGAGTAATATTTAAACAATTACCAACATCCTCAGAGAAGAATGAGGAGAATTCCTTTCACAATAATCCTGTCTAATTACCAGTTTTGTTTTATACGCCAATCTGCTATTCATTCCCTTAACTGTAAATACAATGAAACAAGAGAAGCAAAACCCAGGCACTTAAATAGAGCGTTAGGTCGGCAATCATTGAAGACTCAAACGCCTAAGTCTGCCATCCACAGTCTGCTGCATGTCTAATAACCTCCCCCCGTCAAACGAGAATTACTCTTCGCAACATCATCTTGTGAAGGTGATAACCAACGAACAAGATTTCAACAATGAGAAACAAATGCCTTATCAAGCTCTTTCACTACATACCTACTCAAACCTCTGCATATGATACGTTTATCCAAGTTGCACCTCATCAAATACATCACAGTTTCTCTTCCATCAAGTCCTCCATATACTTGGTGCCATTGGCATGCTCTTTCAAGAATATCATCATGTTACAACTAAAAATTATTTGAGAGCCATGACTTCAATTCCGTAACATAAAATCAAGGAAGTTCACTCTTGGAGAGACCGATCCCAATATTATTGAACATGGGAAAAACGATGAAAGAGGTGCAATAGCTTCCTCAAATGTTTGATACCCCAATCAGCTCCACTGCTAAGACCACTTATAATATTGATATACTACATAAGCAAACAGTCTGAAGGTGTCAAGTTTTTTTTACTTTATTAGATAGAATCTCTACGAAAATTTAGAAATTTTCTTGTTTACAGCCGGTGAGATGTCTCTAGGAGTGGCCACTAGAATTTTGCCCATAGAAGGTAGCCTGCATTTATCCTGCTGGCATGTGAAAGATAAGGTCACTTGAACAAACTCTCGGCCAAATTAGACCATTTACCAGTAATCGTTGCAGGAACACAGTCCCCCTCTAAAATGGTGAAAACGTTTGCAATCTCTAATGAAAATCTCTCGATCAAACACTCTCGATATCATCTTCATGGTGACATGACAATCAGTGCATATGCGGAGATTCTTAACAATATGTATTGGAGTACCTGGACTTGTCTTTAAAAAACAGAAGGCAACTGCCAGTTTCTCACTATGAAAGGATAAAGCCAACTCCTTGCCTTCGTCATCCAGGTCAAGCAGCACCTCCCTTGTATTTCCCACATAACCAATGACCTTCAATCTCTGCATAATTTCCTCGAGCATCAAATATATTTCTCGACTTTCAGGATGAGAATCATCTCCAACAAAAAACTCATGAAGGACACCCTCAGACTCAACCAAACTGCAACCAGGAACTTTCTTGATCCCCTTTGCCTCCATCAAATCTCGCAAATACCTCACTTCACTCCATCTACCCATCTTTGCACAGACATTCGATAGAAGAACATAGGCACTACTGTTGGTGGGTTCCAACTCAATCAGTCTCTTGAGTGCAATCTCACATGTTTCAATGTCTCCATGGATCCTAGATCCACTCAATAAAGCTCCCCATACTACCACATCTGGTTCCATAGGCATGGATTTTACCATATTCCAAGCATCTTCAATCAAACCAGCTCTAGCATAAAGGTCAACCATACAACCATAATGTTGAATCTGAGGAGTAATACCAAAGTCCTCGCTCATCCTCCTGAAATACTCTTTCCCTTCACTAACTAGGCCTCCATGCACACATGCACAAAGAACACCCAAGAATGTAACAGTGTTAGGTCTTAATCCATGATTTACCATATTGTCAACCAGTTGAAGTCCTTCCTCACCGTAACCATGCATAGCCAATCCTGAAATCATAGCACTCCAAGCCATCACATCTTTATTAGGGCCCAAGTTATTGAATATCCATCTCGCCCTATCAATACTTCCACATTTTGCATACATATCTATCAAAGAAGTGCCTAAAACAACATCTGTTCTCATTCCACATTTGTCAATGTAAGCATGAGCCCATTTACCATGCTCAAGCGCACCTAAACGCCCGCAGGCTGAAAGAACGCTGGACATAGTGAACTCATTCGGCCTAACGTCTTTCACTTCCAACATCAGCATATCTCGAAACAAAGCAAGCGCTTCTCTATACTGTCCGGACTTCACGCACCCATTTATCATACAACTCCAAGAAATTACGTTTCTCTCAGGCATCATATCAAACAGCTCTCGTGCAATATCGACTAAACCCACTCTCAGAATAGCACCGATGATCGAATTCCAAGATGGTAAGTCGGGCCGTGAAATTTCATCGAATACTTGGCGGGCAAAGGCCAAATTACCACAAGAAGAGTACATGTTGACGAGAGATGTTTGGATAAAGCAGTCAGGGTCGAATCCGAAGAGAAGAACTTGGGCGTGGATTTGTTTTCCTGATTCAAAATGGAGCGGAGCATTGAAGGACTGGAGGAGGAATGGGAAGGTGTGGAAATCGGGCTTGACGCCATGAAAGCGCATGCGGAGGTAGATAGATATTGGGGGATATGTAGGGACCATGGTTTGAGCATGCGCTCTTATGATGGTGTTCCATATGAAAGATTCGAGGGTTGGGTGTGCAAAGTGCAGAGTTGGGTGCGTGTAGGATATGAGCCTTGTGGAAGCTTGCATTGCAACGATATGGCGGGACTTTGTTTGAAGTTTTCTAGCTGTCTTGGTGATAAGATGGTAAAAAGAGATTGACAACAGCAGCGTGACAGGAAACTTGGTCTTCACATATGCTGAGAAGCTAACTGTACAGCAGATCGGTTCGCAAATGGTTCCTCAATTACTTTGGGAACCATAATTTGCTTATGCTGCCTACCATATTTATAGACGTCGTGCAGCTTGGTTTGTATTTGTGTGTGCGTGAGAGACTATTGACGTCAAATGTAAGCTACGATATGGCAAATCTCAACACTTACATCCTATTAATTTCTTGAAGGATTGAGAAAATCTAAGTAAAAAATAAGCATCAAGCATCTCCATCTAAGCACAAAACACCCTGACCTTGAGCTCCAAAAAGAGAGAAAAGATGGCAGACTGATGGAGCTATCAACTTCCCTCCGGTTAACATGCATTGCTTCCACTGATTTCTCATTTTAATCTCACTAAGCATGTGATATATCATTCTCAATCTAACTAAATAATTCAAGCAGCGCACAACATGGCAGAATAAGGCAACACAAACCACTACCAGCAGTGAAAACACCTAAAATTCCATACTTAGTGAAAATTACAACAGAACATCGAAATTATTTTGCGCAAAGCAGTCACGGCCATCAAAACTACTGTAAGTGATGAACTATGAATTATACCCAAGAAAAATAAGCACATTACCTAAAGGCACCAACAACTGTGAGTGATGTACCATGAATTAATTCCACAAGAAAAAAAAAAAAAAAAGCCGAAATCATTGGCTAGAAATAGACATCTCTATGACCAAACTGGAGCAAGAAATCAGCATTGTATTAATTGCAACTAATACATGGAAAGTAGATATCTAAAGTAGCCAAAATTTTAACAAACTCAAAAGATCACAAAACAACCCCAACAATTCTTACAGATCCAACAGCTTAAATACATAAGAGTGGCTCTAACACGGGTAAAACTAAATCATATAATTTGAGGAAATGCGGAATTGGGTCTTCAATCTTCCTCCTCTCCTTCATTCTCAGCAATGTTGAAGTACCGCAGTTCATACACATTCCTGTCTTTGTTCGAAGCAATCACCCGGAGCCAATCCCGCACATTGTGTTTCTTCAGGTACTTCTTGGTCAAGTACTTAAGATACCTAAAAAGCATAAATATAAACAATGGAATGGTTAAGCACATTAATAGCTGAATCTCAGTATGAGGTTTATATACCTGAATCCAGACAGGTTTGAAGAGGAAATAAACATAAAGATACAAGTAACTGAAAATTCTATTCAGGCAACTCAGATATCAATTGATGGCATGAAAGGGAAACAACTGTATCTTAGAATTCCTGCATACATTGCATGGTCAAGCTAGGTGTGATTTGTCAAGCTGCAAACTAAATATGATATTGCAATCCACAGACTACCTCAGCATATCCTTAACAAAGCCAAGCAAGATGACACGAAGCAGGATAAATAAGAGAGTGCAATTACTTCTCACAACCAAAAGAGGACTCTTCGCCAAATTACTTCTATAAAACACAGTCTCTTTGTTTAATAGCAGTAACCTAAGCACAAAAACAATAAAAAGTACCGTTTAGGGAAGTTGCCGTCAGATTTTATAAGTTTTTGTGATTAAAATATATGTGAATTTTCAATAATCCATATCTCTAATATCAAAGTGAAATTACAGATCAGTCGAAGTGGTTTTAAGTATCGAAGATTGTCTTACCAGTCGGGGCAATGATCACATTTGATAGATTTTCACAACCCATACTTATTATAGTTTTGCAGAAAATTATTTCTCGCGTAGTTTCCATCAGGATGATTCCAGAGAGCAACCCATGCGCTTCTTTTTACGTACTGTATAACTTCCGCTCGGGGGAAGTTGTTGGACGTGGAGCACTTGCTCATACAGTTGTTGCCTTCTGTTTTTTTTTAATTTAAAATTTCAAAAACAACATTTGAATCATCACACATTATGCGTGATTCAGATCCAAATAATGTAACATTTCTCACTAGCACACAATGAATTTTATATTCCGATCAACAAATTCAAGAGTACACGGTCCATTTGTTTAATGGCAGTAATCTAAGCACAAATTCCATGAATGGGAGAAAGCAATAAAAGGTACCTTTTAGAGAAGTTGCTGTCAGAAGTAACCGTGATCTTAGTCTTTTCGCGAGAAACAGTAACAGAGTCACCGAGGGCGCCGGCCTTGCCGCCAACCTTGATCCTCTCCTGGAGGAACTTTTCGAGTGAGGCAATGTCCATGATCTTATCCTCCACTGGCTTCGCGCAGTCAATCACGAAGGTTGCTCCCTTCTTCTTTCCCTTTGCTCCTCCAGCTGCTGTCCCGCGACTCATCTTGTTGTCTTTCTGTTCTGCGCAATACACCAGCCAAATAGAATTTCTGAGAAATGAAAGCAGCGCCGGGTAGAGAATATATTGCGAGAGAGACCTAGGGTTTTTTTAATCTCTTGAAACGACGTCGTTAAAAAAACGACGTTGTTTCAGTATATGACGTCGACACAAATAAAACGACTCATACTTGATATTAATCCAGATAAACAGCGCGCTTAGAGGATATACGTTGAGTTAATACCCCAAAATTCTGATGGAGAAAAATAACTGGGAAAAATAAGGAAAAAAAAAAATTTTTTTTGTTTGGAAAAGAAAGAAAAATTAAGGATATTTTTCATCTGTCTTTTCTCTTTAAAATGGAGAGAAAAAATAGAAGATTAAAGGAATTTTTATGAATTTATAATTTTACTCATAGACTTTTATAAAAATTACACCAACACTTTATATTATAAATTCTCATTTTAGGTAAGGTCTATGTTGTTAATCGAGGATTTCATCTAAACATCTATTGAAAGTATCAAATAATATGTTATGTGTATATAATTTAAGAGATTTAATGAAACTTTGAGAGACATCAGTAAAAAATGAAACCAGTCTTATCATGAAAATGAAATACTCATTTGTCGTGAATATTTTATCAGCCCCATCAAATAAATTGATATTTAATCAGATTAATATCCATTTTTATTTTTGCTCCAACCAATATTAATTTTAAGAATTTGATGGTCCAAAATAAAACTTTTGCAATTGTGAGTCTCCTTAGAAAAAAACTCGCGTTTTAAATCATGATAAAGTAATATTATAATTTTAAAATTGAATCTACATATCGTTGTTAATTATATGAAATTTTATTATGTAGAATAAATTTATAATAAATTGAAGTTATTTTATTTTTTTGATTTAAAATCAATATAAAGTGAATTTAAATTATAAAATTAGTAAAATAATTTTGTTTAAAATTTTTACTTGAATTTACTTGTTTCAAAATCTTATGAATTTTTTTATTTAGTATCTTTTTAGTTTCGCATTTATCAATTGATGTTCAGTAATTGAATATTAAAATATTAAAAAATAATATTTGATAAATATTAGCATTTAACGTTTAATTTTAAAACTAATGTTCAATATTTAAAAATATAACTCAATGTATAAATATTTTTTTAACAAGTAAAATATCAAAAACAAATGTTAGATTTTTTTTTTTTTTGTATTAGCATTATATTTATCATTATAAAAAATTTTATTTCATATAAAATCAATTAAATTGTAAAATAATTATTTTTTATCATTATACAATACAATTATATATCCAAATATTTTCTTGAACAAAGGGTAAAATTGAAAATATATGAAATAATATTTTCTTTTCCTTCAATATTTTGCTTTCCAAACAAAAATAAATAAATTTAGGTCATTTATCCAAACATGAAGAAGAAAAATAAGAAAGAAAAATAAAATTTATTTTCTCTTCTTATTTTTTTCCTCCTTAGATCATTTTTCCAAACATAGTGTTAAAAGAATCATTTTTCACATTTTGAAAATTTTTCTTTTAAAAAATTTATTTAAACTTGTTCGAAACATTTTGAATATATTTTTGTAATTTTGAAAAATTTTGAGAATGCATTTCTTTTACACTATTAATTTCAATTATAAAATTTATGATAATTAATATTTATTTTATAATAATTAATTAATTATTATCATCTTATTTATTTTTTATAATTAATATTAATTGAAATAATTATGTTTAATATTATATAAAATAATATTTATAAATAAGTCATTATATTTTTTATATGTATATATTTATTCGTATTTTATTTTTATATTTTTTTAAAAAATATATATTTTTCATATTCGTCTTCGCATTTTTCTGTTTCTGTACCACTGACACTGAGATGAGATTTAGGGTTTTTTTAATCCCTTTAAACGAATCGTTTCAAGTGAACCTAACGACGTCGTTTGAAGTGATTAAAAGAGAACCTAGATCTCTCCTCTCCATATGTTCTCTACTCGCGCTGTCTTACATTGATTTAATGTGACGTCATTTTATTTGTGTCTCTCATTATGGCAACGTCCTTCTTGTGCATTCGCATTCATTTGCCGTCATTAACCGCGAAAAAACCGGTTGGAGCCGGAGATGAGAGATGGAAGAAAAGTGCCTCGCCGTCGTTCCCTGCTCTTCCTTCGCCATTGATTCCGTCCTCCTTGTAGGAACGGTAAGAAAAACTTAGTTCAAAACATTTACTTCTGAATTCCAATATTAGCCCATGGTCTATCTATTTCAGGCTGGTGCAATTTGGGGTTCATGAATCGATCCATATGATGCCCGTAAAATAATTCTTCATCTATCTGTTCAAAAATTAGCACCTATCCATCAATTTTAACTCCGTCGGTGTTTTCCGTCTATAATACAGGCCTGACGGGTTGCTCACGCGTCCTTCGTGGTATGATTATAATTTAACTCTGATGCTGGTGCTTGTCTGGATTCCCATGTGATGCCCCTTGTTTTTTTTTCTTTTGTTGTTGAATTCAATATGCAGGCGAAATCCATCGGCAAATCAGCTTTCAATGCGGTAATCTGATAAACATTTCATGTTAGGTTCGCTGTGCTGATTACACCTTACATCATGCGTACAGCATATTATAAGAGTGAAATTGTTTACATAATAGAAATGTTATGTGCTCACATGTTTATTTCGAGCTTGATTTTATTTAATATCAAATATGATACTAGTGTTTGTCTAAAATGTAAGGGTGTGATTACATATGTGAAGTTACAAGGTTTGTGAAAGGTTTCGATTTGCTATACATCAAATGCAAAACCTATATCTTAAATCTTGAATAGCTTTTAAATTTGGAGCTTCTTATATATGTTACCTGAAATTTTCAGGCAGGGTTTCACAGAACATGTCACATTCTAATATTTCACAACATTGAATTTGCTGCTAGAACAGAATGATTTAAGTTATTATCAAAATGTTAATTAAATCAATTTCTAGGAATCGATATAGTTGGCAACTAAATTTGATTTCACGCAATGTGGTGACCCACTGATTGCATCATCACTGCATAATCTTAACCTTAGTGTCATCCTCACTCAAGTGTTTTTTGCCCTGCATCTCATATTGTATTGCCAAATTTCGTTTGTTCTATGAGTTATCGGTTCTTAATACTACCTCAAAATGCTCGTCTCAATTCCATTTGATGCTTGTTGGGGTGCCTGCCACCTGATTTCAACTCATAACTTATTTCCTTTTTACTTGGTTTTTTGTCTGTCATTTTTATTCTTCAGGACTTGTTGCTGGAGTAGTTACTTTTTTCTGATGTGGAATTCAAAGATATAGGAAAAAGAATGATTGGGTTAGTTATATTTCTATCTTGTATTGTTCTTGTTACTGTTGCTAATTGTGTTGGTTATATGTCTATCTTTTTGGCAATCACAAGCTTCAACTGAAAAAGGGAAAGAACAGACAAAAAATGATATAATCCTATAAGATAACTTTGATTTTTTTATGATCAAGGAAAGTTTTGATCCCCATCCTGGAGCGCATATCATTACCTTGAGGGCATAGTTTGCTTATCATAGTCCATGCTCTTCTACTACATACTTTAATACCTACCTCGCATAACTTTCGTTAGTTGATAGGATTTCGAGAGCTTTATAGTAGTCAAACATGCATAGCCTGGAATTTCTGCGGGAAGAAGTTTAATCTTAATTTCCTCCTACTAAAGTTAGATTCAGTTAAGAAGATAAGTGATGAGAGAGCATTATACAGTCAGTTGGAGTTTTGACTACATATGTCCATATATAGTTAGATAAGCATGGCATAAATGTGGCAAGGTCCTAATGCAATATGTTGAAGTTCAAGGTTAGGAACTTTTGTTCTATTGCCTTATGGCAAATTTCTTGATAGGTGAATTTCATTGGTACAAGAGAAATGTATTCATGGCCTAATATATATTTAGAATCATCTGGAGTTGTGGATTTAACTCATGCCACTAAGAAAGGTTGAGACATGTAATTATTCCATTTGATGAGTTCCATTCTGAGCTCACGAGATCAATTTTTGATGAATCAAGTATTAACTTATAAACCTTGCCCCTAATTTGTAATTAGTCCTTGCTGTGCATGATGACATAAAAATTATATGATAAATGAATTTTGAATGCTTCGACAGTCATCAAGGCTTTTCTTCTTGTAGGTGAATGTTTTAATTGCGGGTGCTGTGGCAGGGGCTGCCGTTGCTGCTGGGACAAGAAATTGGACACGGGTAGTTGGGATGGCTGATCCAATTTCTGTGTTTAGTGCTGCTGCTGGCTATTCCAAAACAAGATAGGATATCTGTTATTCTGTTCTGAAAAGCTAGCTGTGGAGAAGTGAGTTGATCAGCGGAGTCTTGGGCTTGGCATACTACAATCGTGAATCTTCAATTCATGCCTTGTGTTTGATTTCTGACTACCACTCAGCAAACGTGGTGTTTTTGTATTCTTTAAATTTGAGTGATAGCAATATTGTTTCTTAATGTATTTGATGCTGAATCCAAACGGATTGTTCACTCTCAATTTAATCGACTCAACAAGCTTGAGAAATTTTTTTTATATTCAAAATATTATTATGTCTGTTTGCATCTTCCTCTGCCTTATCTTTCTTATATAACTTTCAACTCATTTTATTTTGCAATTTTGCATGCCTTAAAAATATAACCTTTCCTTGGTCAGTAGGAACTGCTGCTGGTTTCCCTTAACATAAGCTGGAATTTTCTTGTATATCTTTCCTGAATGATTTCTCCAAGGCCTTGCATGTATTTTGAAATGTCAGTGCAGCATATCTGCTATTCTGCATTTGCATATTACCTCTGAAATCTCTCGTGCTAGGATGAGGACCTTATTGTTTTATCTGTTGCTGGTTGTTAGTTGTTATTACTAGTTACTGTTACTGATTGCTAATTGTTGGTTATTGATTGATAATAAGGGCAACACAATGGTTTAATCCACATGCTACGTTACCATTTTATTATTTTTACTTTCATTATACTATTTTTCACTATGAATTACATTTGAAAAAGTATAATTATAACACGAACCGATAATCAGATCACATGTTTATTTTAATAATTTATAATACATACTCAATGTATAAATAAATTTAATTTATAAAAAAATTATATCATTAGTTTTGAAAAATAATTTATTAACTTCGAAAAAATTTTAACTTTTCCAAATTTTTTTAATATTATGAAAAATTAAAAAAATATTAATTTGCTAAAAAATAATATATTTTTTCTATAAAAAAATTATTTACGGAAAAAAAACCAAAAAGCTGCGGCAGCTTTTTGGACTATGTTATAAGGGTGAGTAAAACATAACCGAAACCGAAAAACCGAACCAAATTGAGTGAATTTGGTCTATTCAGTTCGGTTTAGAAAAATATAAAATTTTGGTTTTCAATTTCGGTTCGGTTTAGAATTGAGAAAATCGAATAAACTAATTGTGGATTTTTTTTAATTTATCTTTTAATTTGAGTTTAAAAAACTAAAAATAAATTATTCTATATAAGATAAAAAAATTTCAAATTAATTTATCACAATTATAGCTCATTGAAAGCCCAAAATTGAAAACTGAACAAAATCGATTTTTTTGGTTCGATTTACTTAAATTTTTTCTTAAATTTCGGTCAATTCAGTTTTAAATTAAATTAAATTCAATCTATTTGATTTTTAAAATTTTAGTTCGGTTTGACTCGAACCAATCGAATTCAACGCTACTATGTTGCGTGTAATATTCATTACATGTAGAATAAAGAGTTTCATCCATTACACCCTCGCTATGGTGGGTGGGGGTGTAATGGTGGGGTTGAATGAAGGGTCTTCATTATGTATGTTCTAACTCTATAGTAAAATTATTATTACTGAATGTTATTTGTAGATATAATTATCAATACAAACATAAAATTTATATATATATATATATATATATATAGATTTTAGATTTTTAAAAATAAATAATGTATGATCATCCACTAAGTATTTTTTTAAAAAAATTATAAGTTAAACGTTCTTTATAATACATATATTAAACTTTAATCATAAATATAGCAGTGATAAAATTAAAAAAAGTTAAATAATATATTAGACATAAATAATGTAATAAATTTTTAAATAATTAATTAATAATTTATTATTATTAAGTATAAATAATATTAGAACAAATAATATATTGGAGTTGATGTAAAATGTAAAAATATATGTCTTTTTATTTGTAAAAATATAATCTATTGATGAAAAGTAACAACATGCATACTTTTAAAAAGAATCGATTCCTTTTTTGAAATGAAATATTACATTAGTTGATGGAGTCTTTGATCTCCAAATACGCTAATGACCTGTAGAGAATAAGTAAATGCGAGCTAAGGGGATTATGTCTCCCACGATTACTCTAATTCTTAAGTTAGTAAGGACTTATTGAAATTGAAAAGAATGCGAGAGCTTGAGAGTAGTATTAGGTAGTTAAGAAAATCTTAAAAGCAACGCACGTTATTCGCGTAAAGATAATGATTATTTATACTTTGGTCATTTTTAGATTCTTTTCATATATGCTCAAAAATGATATCCATTAGTTTTATTTTTATTTTTTCACGAAATTTAGAGCGATATATTATGTAATCACCTAATTTAACATTATCTCTATTTTGTCTTTTTGGGAGAAATTTAAACCATGTGTTTGTTCAGATGTTCGGCTTTTCTTCTTTTAAGGGAATAGTGTCAATCATGTGAAGAGTAAGTCTTTTTTTTTTTTTTAGGGCGCTCAGTGAAATATAAATCAAAGGTCCCCTCATTAGTCAAACACACTCCTTTGCAATCTAAAAAATGAAAGGAGTCTCAAAAATGAAAAACTAGTACCCCTTTGCGCTATAGTTAAAAGATCGTTGATTTGCATATTGGCGTACTGGTCTCTCAAAGCTCTTCTATGCTCAACCATTAAGTTTTTCACTTTGTAGGTAAAAGAATATGTAGCCAAAATTCCAGTACTGTGAAATAAAGATTTTTTTTTTGTCAGACTTTGGTTAGATAGCTATTAACTATAATTGATAATTGTTAACTTATAGATGCTAATTGATTACTCATGGATACTGGGTATTTGATAAATTATGCTTAAATATAAATATAATTAATTTTTTATAAGGATATATGATTTATATTTTGTAGTTTGAATTAAATAAATTCAAATAAAATAAGAAATGAAAAAGTATTATTCACATATAAAATATAGTTTTTAAACTTAAAGTGTTTTTGTTATTTATTTGTGTATATAATTAACAGTTGTTGTTAGCGTTTAAAATGATTGGTAAAAATAATTTATTTATCAAATAAATAAAAAGAAAATGGAAAAACTTAACTCCTCTCATTACATTTGATGAGAAAAATTCCGAAAGCGAGGGGCCAGATGGGGGGCACTTGGTTGAAGTTGTGCGAGGGATATGCGAATCCCACGGACAAGCAGTTTGCAATGAATAAAAGGGCAGTTGGGATTATTAAATACGAAGTAAATGTACTGAATTAATGTCAAAAGCTCCGTGCCATTGCCCGAAATCTTTGGGAACATATAAGTAATCGAAATATAATCGAGTCGAGTCGAATTCTATTAAACTCGAGTTTGAGTTTGATTTAAAAATTCAAAATTTGAGCTTGAACTCGATAAAATTTTAATTTTAAATTCAAATTGGATTAAGTACTTAAATACTTAAATTTAATTTGATTAGATTTATTTATTTATTTATATAACTTTTTTTTGTGAATTCTACAAAAATTTATACTCGATTAATTTCAAATAAATTCGATTAAATAAAGATCAATTAAATTCAATTGGTCATATTATAAATTTGTCCAATATCGATTAGACTCACGAGTCTCTTGAGTTGAGTATTTTAAAACTCGAATTTAGTTTGCTTGATTACTCGAGTAGCTCGAGTTCGAATTTGATTTGATTAATCTCGAATCAATTTCGAATTTTTCTTAAATTGAGATCGAATAATTTGTAAACTGTATTAATTTTATTAGTAGCATGTATTTAGCAACCAGTCCCTAGTTCTTACCAACTAAATCATAATATCCAAAAGCTAGTGGTGGTAAGAATGTGATAATTGCTAACAATACATTATATTGTCACTAGCTCTTATAAATTTAGAATTTTAAATAATAAATAAAATTAGTTCAAAATTTAATTTATTGCTTAAATAAATTTTTTACTTTTTGAATTTTCTAATTTATTGTTTAAAAATTATTTGAAATATATATATATATATATATATATATATATATATATATATATATATATATATCTTTGTTTGGGTCTGTAATTGTGGTCCACTAGTTTATTATGATGCAATCGCTAGTGAGACTCTCCCCCTTTGAATTTGTAATCATGTTCTATTAGTTTGTTATGATGTAATCAATGGTGAATCTTCTTGAAAATAGTTTTTAGTTCCACCATTGAAAACAAAATAATGAAAACCTAAATTACTTACATAGAGTAGCCATTATTTTAGAATCAATTGTTTCATATGTATTACACTTGATTTTATATAAAAACAAAGAGATAATAGACATCCAAAAAATAAAGAGAAAATTTTATTGTGCGAATAAAAAAGAAAATGTCAAATAAATAGATGGGTGGAGAAAACAGAGGAGGAGGAGGACAAATCTATTTTAGGGGAGGGGAGAAGATTATTTTCAAGAGAAGAGAGTATTATTTTGATTTTTTAAAATTTTTAATTGACTAAAATGAAGTCGTTTTACTAAATGGAATGATGCCTTTTTAATCATATATACAATAAAAAAAAAAAAAAAAACTAGAGGAGGAAGAAGGCTTTTTTTCTTCATTATCTCTCTTTTATATGCTCCATCATTGGCCAAGCTAGCTAGAGATGAGAAGCTCCACTGCCATGGCCACTGCCCTCGTTGTCAACCAAGAGAGAGTTTCAGCCTATACTAGCTCCTTGATTCCACCATTGATCTTATAGTTATGTGAATAGTAATATAGTTTTTGAGTTTTATTTGAATTTTTTATTAATATAGGAATTTGATCAGATAAATATGATAAAATAAATTATGTATTAAAAAATTAGATTTAAATATGATCTAATATATATTATTATCAAAGTTGTGTTAGACTAATAAAAAATGTGTTACAGAAAATGAATGAAAATATTCTAAAATGAATAACAATAACAAATTTATATTAAGAACATTGAAATTAACTATTACAATTAAAACTATCATTATTAATATTAAAACTACATTTCACTGTCCTAAAAAATAAATAGAAAATATATAAAAATGAAAATGAAACAAAAAAATTTTGTCTTTTAATTAAAAAAATTAAATACACCCTAAGCTAGGATGACACAGTTGAGTGGGGATGAACCTAAACTGGGATGTTATATCATGGATCTCTGTCCGTAAAATAATATGGACCAAGAGTCCATAACATGTACTAAAATAAAAAAAACAAAAGAGATGCACCCAGTGGCTCTCCACACCCCACAAACAACTTTTTATTTTTTATTTTTTCATTTTTTTATTCTTATAAATGAGAATTTTATGTGTTTTTATATATTTTAATTTTATATATTATAGATAATTATATTATCATATAATTGTTTTATATTATTTAATTATATTATATCATTATAATTGTATAATTTATGTTATTATAATAATTATATAGAAATATTATATATGATGTATATTAATATATTAATTAATTTTATATTATTATATTAAAATTTATATTAAAATAATTTGATTTTAATACAATATTAAATATGATATTATATTAATTTATGTTTAATATTATTAATATTATTAAATGGATTTTATATTTTTTGTGGTTCATTTCTTACATGGTGTAGGTTGATTAGTTTAAATATATAAGTTTATTTTTTGTAAATTTTAGGTTCATTTTGTATAAATTGTAAATTCATTTTTTCATAAACTGCAGGTTCATTTTTTATAAATTGTAAGTTCATTTTAGTATAAATTTTAGATTAATTATCAGTAAACTGTAGGTTTATTTTTTATAAAGTGTATGATTATTTTTTGTAAATTGTAGGTTTATTTCAATATAAACTGTAAATTTATTATCAGTAAATTGTAGGTTCATTTTTTCTATACTGTAGGTTCATTTTTTATAGACTATAGATTCATTTTTTATAAATTATAAGTTTATTTTTTATAATTAATTATTTTCATATTTTAATTTTTTTTTGTAATATTAAAATTGATAAACCTACATTTTATACCTATTTTTTTATAAAGATAAAAATAAGTCTATTTTTTCTAAACATATAAAATAATGATAATAATAATATCAATGTAATTAAAAATAAAAAAAGATGTATAAAAGTATAAATATGTATATTAAAAGTAAACAAAATGAAGTTTATTAAAAAAACAAAACAATAATATTTAAAGTAAAACAAAAAAGTTTGTTAAAAAAAATAAAGCAGCAATATGCGAAAAAAGAAACTCTTCTTTTTTATTGTTACACATGTTTTAGACTCTTGGACCACAAAATATTGTGATTCACTCACTTGTCCTGAAGTGACAATAAATGACATGGACCGCAATACGTTACGGTATTGCAGTCCAAGAGTCTATAATATAATTTGTCATCTATACCTATCACTCTTCTTTCGAAAATAATAATAATTATTATAGCTAAAGTATCAAATAAATCCTTAAACTTGTCATAAAGTGACAATAAATGACAAAATAAAATTTTTTATCAAAATTGTCCATGAACTTGTCATAAATTGACAATAAAAGACAAAATAATTTTTTTTTATCAATTTATCCCTGAACATATATTATTTCATCATAAAAGTTTTTTTTTGTCAAAATTATTTATGATATTATATTATTTCGTTGTAAAAATCTAAAATACTAATTAGAGAGAGTGTGTGTGTTATAAACACAATTTAAGAGAATCGGCTCAGATGTATTTCGATAAAAATACAACTTAATTTTGACAATAAAATCTTTTTAATTGAAAAATGCGAAATAATTATGTTTTCATATAGTAAAAATTTGTAAATTGTCTCGATTTGTTAGTAGCATATATTTGGCAACCAGTCTCTAGTTCTTACCAACTAACACATAATGTCTAAAAACTAGTAGTTGCAAGAATGAGATAATTGCTGACAATATATTATATTGTCATTAGCTCTTATAAATTTAGAATTTCAAACAATAAATAAAATTAGTTTAAATTTAATTTATTGTTTAAAAATTATTTGGAATATATATATTCATTCTATCTTTTTTTGGGTCTGTAATTGTGATCCACTAGTTTAGTATGATATAACCGATAGTGACACCCCCTTTTGAGTCTGTAATCATGTTTTATTTGTTTGTTATGATGTAATTGATGGTGAATCTTCTTGAAAATTGTTTTTAGTTCCATCATTGAAAACAAAATAATGAAAACCTAAATTACTTACATGGAGTAGCCATTTTTTAGGATCAATTGTTTTCATTTGTATTACCCTTGATTTTACATGAAAATAGAGAGACAATAGCCGTCCAAAAAACAAAGAGAAAATTTTATTGTGCAAATAAAAAGAAAGTGCCAAATAAATAGATGGGTGGAGAAAATGGAGGAGGAGGAGGACAAATCTATTTGAGGGGAGGGGAGAAGATTTTTGTTGAGAGAATAGAGGTATTATTTTGATTTTTTTTAATTTTTAATTAACTAAAATGAAGTCGTTTCACTAAATTGAACAATGTTTTTTTAAATCTTATATATAATAAAAAAATTAAAAGAGGAAGAAAGCTTTTTTTTTCTTCATTATCTCTCTTTTCTCTTCTTCATCGTTGGCCAAGCTAACAGGAGATAAGAAGCTCCACTGCCATGGCCACTGCCCTCGTTGTCGACTAAGAGGGAGTTTCAGTCTATACTAGCTCCTTGATTTCCACCATTAATCTTATAGTTATGTGAATAGTAATATAGTTTTTGAGTTTTATTTGAATTTTTTTATTGATATAGGAATTTGATCAGATAAATATGATAAATAAATTATGTATTGAAAAATTAGAGTTAAATATGATCTAATATATATTATTATTAGAGTTGTGTTAGACTATAAAAAATGTGTTACAAAAAATGAAAGAAAAAAATTCTAAAATGAATAAAAATAACAAATTTATATTAAAAACATTGAAGTTAAATATTACAATAAAAACTATCATTATTGATATTAAAACTACATTTCATTGTCCTAGAAATAAATCAAAAAATATAAAAATGAAAATGAAACAAAAAATTTTGTATTTTAATTAAAATAAATAAATACACCCTGAGCTAAAATGACACAGTTGAGTGGGGATGAACCTATACCGAGATATTATATAATAAATCTCTGTCCATATAGCAATATGAACCAAGGGTCATGACATGTGCTAGGATAAAAAAACAAAAGGAACGCACGTAGTGGCTCTCCATACCCCACAAACAACTTTTTATCTTTTATTTCATTATTTTTTTCATTTTTTTATTTTTATAAATGAGATTTTTATATGTTTTTATATATTGTAATTTTATATATTATATTTAATTATATTAATATATAATTATTTTATATTATGTAATTATATTATATCATTATAATTGTATAATTTATGTTATTATAATAATTATATAGAAATATTATATATGATGTAGATTATTATATTAATTAATTTTATATTATTATATTAAAATACATTTAATTTTTTATTAAAATATTTTTTATTTTAATATAATATTAAATAGGATATTATATTAATTTATGTTTAATAGTATTAATATTATTAAATGGATTTTATTTTTTTTTGTGTTTCATTTTTTACATGGTGTTGATTGATTAGTTTATATATGTAAATTTATTTTTTATAAATTGTAAGTTAATTTGGTATAAATTATAAATTCATTTTTTATAAACTGTAGATTTATTTTTTATAAATTGTAAGGTTGTTTTGGTATAAACTTTAGATTAATTATCAATAAAATGTAGGTTTATTTTTTATAAATTGTAGATTTATTGTAAGCTATAGGTTCATTTTAATATAAATTGTAAATTTATTATTAGTAGATTATATGTTTATTTTTTTTTATAAATTGTAGGTTCATTTTTTATATACTATAAATTCATTTTTTTATAAATTGTAAGTTCATTTTTTATAATTAATTATTTTGATATTTTTAATTTCTTTTTTAATATTAAAATTGATAAACCTACATTTTATAACTATTTTTTTATGAAAATAAAAACAAGTCTATTTTTTCTAAACATATGAAATAATGATAATAATAATATCAATGTAATTAAAAATAAAAAAAGCTGTATAAAAGTAAAAATATGTATATTCAAAGTAAGAAAAAATGAAGTTTGTTAAAAAAACAAAACAATAATATTTAAAATAAAATAAAGAAGTTTGTTAAAAAAAAATGAAGTAGCAATATACGAAAGAGAAACTCTTCTGTATTTATTATTATACGTGTTTTGAACTATTGGACTACAAAATATTATGGTTCGCCCACTTGTCCTAAAGTGACAATAAACAACATGGATAACAATGTTTTATGGTTTTGCGATCCAAGAGTTCATAATATAATTTGTTATCTATACCTATCACTCTTATTTTGAAATAATAATAATTATTATAGCTAAAATATCAAATAAATCATTGAATTTGTCATAAAGTGACAATAAATGATAAAATAAATTTTTTTTATCAAAATTGTCCCTAAATTTATCCTAAAGTGACAATAAAATATAAAATAAATTTTTTATCAATTTACCCTTTAACTTATATTATTTCGTTATAAAAGTTTTTTTTGTCAAAATTACTTATGATATTGTATTATTTCATCATAAAAATCTCAAATACAAGCAGAGGAGATTTTGTCAACACAATTTAAGAAAACTGACTCAGATATATTTTGATAAAAATATAACTTAATTTTGATAATAAAATCTTGTTAATTGAAGAATACGAAATAACAATATTTTCATGCAGTAATAATTTTATCCGTTCATCAAATTGCAATAGATATAAAAAATGGGTAAACATGAATATAATGATGTGCAAATATACTGTTAAATATTTTTATTTTATAATTTAATAAATTATATTTTTTAAACAATAATTTAAAAATAATAAAAAATAAAATATTTATCTTGCAAAAAATTATTGTGAGGAGAGGAGTTCATGCAGAAGCAGAAACAGAGGAAAAATTATCTCCATCAAGAGGATGAGATAGAAGATGAAGAATAATTCTCCCTTCATCTACTTGTCATTTAAAAGTTAATGTCTTTTTCAATTAATATTTTAGATTTTTGTAAGAAAATAATATAAAATTGAGAGTAATTTTGAAAAAAAATGACTTTATAATAAATAATATAAATTTAAAAATGAATTTGATAAAAAATAATTTCTTTTATTATTTATTATCACTTCAAAATAAATCTAAAAATTTATTTGATACTTTGATATAATAATAATAATAATCGCATCCCCTTGCTTCAACCTAATAATAATAATGACAAGCGCATCCCTTTGTCCCTTGAAAAAAGCATCCACTTTTTTTCGCGATTTAATTTTCTCATTGGGACAATACCATAAAACCCCCCTTTCGACCACCACCACCACCACCTCCACCTCCACCTCCTAAAACTGCTCCACATCGCTTATCGTTTCCTTCCATCGTATGATACACTTATCTCCTTTTCGAAACAACGGATCTTTCACTCAGTAATAAATTAAACCAACTGATACTCAAGCTTCCTGTGACTGCTTCGTATTAAAATTATCTTCTTTTTTTTTTTTTTTTTGGTTTTTTAGCTTTGCATGAAGTAGTTAAATATGGAGTTTGAATATCAAGAGGTAAGCTTTTATTTATATATTGGTTTCTCTTTTTATTTTTCTTCGTTTTTTTAATGATTTTGAGATTATTATTACTTCTTTCTTTTTGTATAGGAATATATAAAGAATTCAAGAGGAGTGCAGCTCTTTACTTGCAGATGGTTGCCTGCTGCTTCATCTTCTCCAAAAGCTCTTGTTTTCCTCTGCCATGGTTAGTTTGGTTACCATTTCTCTCTCTTTCCTCTGCGTTTTCCGTGATGGGTTGTGTTGGGCGTTGTGATTTATTTTACTCATTTAATGGGCTTTGCAGGGTATGGCATGGAGTGCAGTGGCTACATGAAAGGTATTAAATTCCCTGTGTACTTCTTTTCCATTTTTATCTGTTTTGTACTTTCTGCTAATTATTCCAATGGTTACCGTGTCCATCACACCCTTTCAACGTTTTCCTGATTTCTCATCATCACAGAGATCATTTTAATAATGTTACTTGCACCCACAACCTACTTTCTTTCGAAAAGAATTTTTTTTTTTTTTGTTAAAATGGTAATTCAGAAATATTTTGATTGCTTATATTATGAATGGCAAGGCTGTACAATCAGATGATAATCCAATCTTTCTCAGTTGCACAGTTGCTTTTTATAACATCTAAAATTTCAGTTGACTATTTGCTCTTACGTGTTCAAAAATATATTTGACATAATTAGCTATCTTTAATTATGAGCCACGACTGACACTATTGTATAACTTTTGAACCGATGATCTGTCCATTCTTTTAATGGGTATCTGGAATTACCGAGTCGTATATATTCTGATAATGGAATCGTAATATTCAGCTTCAGGATTAGGAAGCCCCTAGTAACAACTGCTTTTCTCTCGCACGTCACTTAATTTAATCAGATTAGAGAAAAAATTGAACATCTAATTATAATAATTTGCACTATGTGTGAGAAGTGAGGATCTTCTCGTTGGATTATTTTCATGATATGCTAACATCTAATGCGCAAGTTATTGCCTGTAGATAAGGGGAAAAAAAAGAAGAAAAGATAATCCATTCCAGCAGATATCTCATCCATTCCAGTATTCTGCCCATATCTCCTATCTTTAGTTGATCTTGTCTTCTTGTTATTGTGATATGCAATAATTTTCACAGCACTGACTCGCACGTCACGTATCTTATCTCTATCTTTTCTTTTCTAATTTGCTTTGTTGGAATTTTAGGCAAGTTCCCAAAAGAGATTGAGACTTTTTCTTTTGGTGATGTATGATATGAGTTCATATGTAATTGTTAATTTAATAACATATGATGATGCGTATTGGTTTGATGTTCATAGTCGTTTATTTTATAATTATCTAAATTGAAAATTCTATTTCAATTCTACAAAATTTTGGAGTTTTACCTATGTAATTTTGACTTTATTAATGTTTTGATTTAACATCATTAAATATTTAGTAAAATAATTTTGAAGTATTCAAAAATATTTTTTTAAATAAATAATTGTGATGAAAGTTAAAACTCAAAAGGTCACTTGCAAAACTGCTTTTTAATTTATATTGAAAAAATAATGCGATTTTTTATTTTTTAACAATTATAATAAATTTATTTTCTTATTTATATTATTAAATAATTTCTTAATTTCTTTGTATAAAAAATCATGGACTTATAATAGATAGAACTTAAAAAATAGCTTAAATTTTTAGTTATGAAGTTCTTTTTTTAATAAGGACAAGCCCGACTAGTTTTTTCCAAGTACGCACAGCGGTTCTCCACGCCCTTTGATCGTGCTGAAATCTGGTATGGGTATGACTCTTTCACATTGCATATTTTTGTCAAGTCCATTAAAATCCTATTTTTCCAACAATTAGGTAGTCTATTTTTGAATATTCAATATCTTGTCTGGTCAAGCTCCAGCGACATAATGCGAACTCTATGGTGATGGTTGGATATGTGGGTCAGCTAAATTTGATCTGAAACTATAATTTTGGTCATCTGAGTTGGTTAGGTTTGCTGACCAGTCACTCCGTTGGGCTAAGCTCACTAGTCTCCCAACCCATCACAACATTTTTGGTATCTGTAATATTAGATGGGACCGCTGACCTAAAAGTAGAAAGAACAGTACGGAAAAACTAATGGCCATTTGCAAACTGTAACTTGGTTTTGGAATGAAAAATTCTGGAATAATTCTACATGTTCAAAACTTAATCTTAATTAATTACTGTTTCTTAATTCTCAATCTGTGGATTGAGGTACTTTAAACTATAATACTGACTGCTCCAGTGTATGCAATGGTTAATTTACTTCTATTTTGCCCAAAACTGCTAAGTCAATGCTACAGAAATTTGTTGATGCAAAAGCAGTGTATTGTTTCGGTTAACTGCTGTTGCTAGTAAAACCCAATTTAATACAATGTATCTTGATTTTAATAGAATGTGGGATCACGCTAGCGCGTGCCAGATTTGCTGTGTTTGGAATTGACTATGAAGGCCATGGACGATCGTCTGGTTCTCGTTGTTATGTCAAGAAGTTTGAAAATATTGTTAATGATTGTAATGAATTTTTCAAGTCAATTTGTGGTATGTGTATCTATGCCTCTCTCTTATTACCTGAAACTTAGTGGTAATAGACAAGACTAATTCTCTTACACTGCTTTTCACTTCTCACAGTGCAGAAAGATTACAGGGATAAGGGCAGATTCCTGTATGGAGAGTCCATGGGAGGGGCAGTTGCCCTGTTACTGCACAAGAAGGAACCATCCTTTTATAATGGTGCTGTTCTAGTTGCTCCCATGTGTAAGGTAGTGTAGTAATCGAAATGGTTCTTTTTATTGTTATTGGCATTATTAGTTGAATAATTAGAGGCAATGCTTATAGATTGTGGTCTGGTTTTGGTAGATATCGGAGAAGTTGAAGCCACATCCGATGGTTGTTAATATATTGGTTAGTATTGTAGATATTATACCAAAATGGAAGATTGTCCCTACTAAAGATGTCATTGACTCAGCATTCAGAGATCCTGTTAAGCGAGAAGAGGTGATGCCATTTTCTTTATTTTAGGAGAAGGGAAATGCTATTTCAGAAAATAAATCTGAATGAGAAATAATAACTTTTGAGTGCAGATAAGGAACAACAAGTTGATATACCAGGACAAGCCTAGACTCAAAACTGCCCTGGAGATGCTCAGAACTAGCATGAGCCTTGAACAGAGTTTAAACCAGGTAATTATCTTCTCTTTCATATGACATTGGGTAGATTTCATTAATTGTACCTCAATTTATAATTAATGAACTTAATTATTCCTATCTATTTGAGGGCATGCTTAAAAAAAAATATATATAATTTTGAAAATCGATTAAAGGTATTTTTGCCATTTTAGTTACTACAGATTTTCAATCTCTTGTCCTTCATCTAAGAGTATACTAATGTCTCTCTTCCCCAATCAAGAGAACTTCTGAAGTCATACAGCATTTAAAATCATCTACCAACCAACATATCATTCAGCAGGTCCCCCGTGACTAGCCCAAATGACAAAAGGTGTAGATATAAAATTTGATGAGAGTAACGTTTCACTCTTCTCTTCCAATATTTTTAAAATCGGACCGATCAATGAACCGATCAATTAATTGATTTGCTGATTGGCTGGTCCAATCTGTTCAACCATTTTGGTTCAATTGGTTTAATAATAAATAAAATTTAAAAAATAGTATTAAAATAACTTTAAAAATTCTGAAAAATATTAAAAATATATAAACATAATTATAATAATGAAAAATTAAAAAATAATGTCAAAAACCGCTTTGGGTCAAACCAAACTGAATTTTGGTCCGATTTCTGATTTTATCAGTTCGACTGGCTGATTCAGTTTTCAAAACATTACTCTCTTTCCATTGTGGTTGGAGGAATTAAAGCATCTCTACTACTTAAAAAATAAATAAATTATTCAGCAGAAATTACAATTTGGGTATATTAAGCACCCATTCATACATGGTACCTTCTCTTTTCTTTTATTAATTACAGTGGTTTGGCTGGGTTACTGTTGGCAGGTGACACTACCATTCTTGGTGCTGCATGGTGATGCAGATATGGTGACAGACCCAGAAATAAGCAAGGCCTTGTATGAACAAGCTAGCAGTAAAGACAAAACCATGAAACTATACCCCGGAATGTGGCATGGATTGACAGCAGGAGAGACTGATGAGAACGTCGATATCGTTTTGGCAGACATCATTGCTTGGCTTGACAATCACACCCATGATCTTATCCTCGAACCCATTCTTGAACCGTTCAACAATGGCATAGAGAGGCTTGAATTTCCTACGCCAGTGACGACTGCTAAGCAGTCTCAGAGAAAACGATCTCATGGGAGTTATCTCTGTGGATTTAAGGAACCTCGCACGCTCCACTCAGCTATGTAGGCTCTCAGACTCGGGCTTTTAGTAGGCAATCGGAGTCATCACATTCCTGCAAATGTGAAAAAAAGGTGTTGTTTATAAAAGAACTGAAATAATGCAGTGTTGGAAATTGATGGGCGAAGGATATTCTCTCTTTTTCTTTTATTTTTTCCCAGAAAAAAGGATAAATGAATAATTAAATGAAATTTATTAATTTAAAATAGCAAATTGACTGTATTCAATTCATTTACATATTAAAAGTGCATAGCCAAAATTTCTAGGTTAACAGTGAACTTAAAATCCATAAATTTCTACCAAACGTAATAACATCAGTGACAAAATTGCAATCCTTGTGGGTGGTAAAATCGTCAGAAGGCGATTAATCTCTGAATAGACAGGCTTAAGGTCCTGAAACTAGCTACAAAGAAGTGGTTTAAGTCATTTTGAGAGAAGTGTAAAGCTGATCATCAAGAAATAAGCTTAGAGACTAATAGATTGGACTAAAACACTCCTATATTTGGCTTTCTTCGTCTAGCCACGCACAAAACAACCCACGTGAAAGGGTAGAGAAGAACTTATACTAACGGGTGAAAATATAACAGATAGTACAATGAGTCACCAGCATTTATAGATTTGAGCGAAAATGTTGATAATAACCATATAAAATAAATGAAAAACAAGATAAACACACAGAACCAAAGAAGAAAATGAGAACAAAGGAAAGTATAGCAGGATGGGGTTCCCGTTGGCCTTGAATGGTAGACCCTTTTGAAAGAAAGAACTTGCGGAAAAACACAACTACGATAGTTTCATTTCTATTACCTCACTTCCTTGACATTTAGAAAAGAGATGAACAATTTTATCATAACGATATGACGTTATCACGTTCCCCATTATCAATTTAGAGGTGCAATCAACTTGAGTTAGAATATTACTAAAATTAAGTTGGACTCAATTATAAGAAATTTAAACTCTCGAGTTTAATCAGAGTTTCATTTTTTAAAATTTAAGCTCGACTTAATAAAATGTTTAAAACACTACAACTTAACTCAGTTATTTATAAAAAAAATTTATTTAAATTCAAATAAAATTTATTAAATTAAAATTAAAATTGACTCAAATAATTTAGATATATTAAAATAAAAAAAAGTAACATTATGCGCTATTAAAACATTAGGTCATGAGCATCTAGAATTGAGTATTTTCATAGCCAAAATCAATTTATCAATCTGCTCAAATAATTTGATAACTGAATGTTAATTTTTTTTTTTTTAATGCTAATATTGAGCAACTCGAAATCTCTCGCTATATTTACACCACAGGGGGGGACTTCTATGATGCCCTAAGGTATGTATGCCCATAGGTGGATAACCATTAGATTTAATAAATTAATACTGACCGTTCGATTTCTTAATAGTTACATACGTAAAACAAAGTTAACTTAAGTAAAAGAAAAAATTATAAAAAAATTAAATTCAATACTTGATTTAAAATTAAAAAGAACAAAACTTATTGAAGGAAACTTCTTTTTTAAATCAAACTCTTTCTTTAAACACTTTTCATTTTCTTCTACAATTCAGGTTAATTAAAATTCCTCGACAAATTCCAACTTTGAATGCCTTACCCGTGGATTTACTCTCTTGTATTTGAGAAAGAAAAGTCCAGTGCTTTCTTTCATTGTCTATCTCGTCTAAGGCTTCTGGACTAATATTTTTATTCATTCAGAACCTGCGGAGCTATTTCCTTTTCTACCCATGCTATTTTGATTTATTTTTGTTTGGATTAGCACCAATTTTGAGTCTGTTCTCTGCAAAGTCGTTTCAATACATTGTTTGGCTTCATTTAGTTCATTGCCATCATCAGTTTTTTTTTTTTTTTTTGTATTATACTTTATTTTTACGTGTTGTTATACGATGTAATTATAATTTATTATTTAAAAAGTCAGGTTGACCTATTTATTTTTTTCAAGTTTACCTCATTTTTTGTATACAAAATAAGGTTAACCCACCTATCAGAGATTTATTTCTTTTTTTTTAATATGAAAATTGGGTTATTAGTCAATGTATGAGGTTGACCTCATTTTAAATATTTTGAACCGTTTACATTAGACTTGATTTATTATAATATATTTAATTTTATAGTAATTAAAATATAGTAAATAAGTTTATAATACAAATGATCAATATGGTTGATTATTCTTTTAGGAATAATATTGATTATAAATATAGTGCTGTTTATCTATTTTCATGAGTTGTAGAGGACTTGAATAAAAAATCTTGATTTTTCAGTTAATCTCATCATCTTATGAGTTATATGTTATTCAAAGTCTTTTATTTTTATGTATTATTATTTGATTTACATATGAACTTACCATATGTTTTTTATTAATTGTTGCCAAAGTTAATATTTGAATACAGAAAAAAGACAATAATGGAAGAAAGTCCCTTGGAGGATATAGATATTCCAAAGAGTAACAAATCAAATGAAATATTGCAGGAGCAACAAAATCCAAATATATCAAATGTTGAGGCTGAGAAGAAAGAATACTCAAATTCTATGAAAAGATATGAAGATACTGGCAAGACAAATATCAGTAAGTAATGCAAAACAAAAAAGTTGACGAAATTAACACAATTCATTATCGATGTTCGTTTGAACGATTTAGTTCTTTATTGCATGCTTTGGGAAAGAAAAAATAAATGCACTGAAAGATGTTCGTTTTGAAAATTTATTGGAGATGCGTTGTGAAAAATTAAGACATGATTTACTATGTTGGGTGATCAAGCATTTTGATTCTAATACTTATTCCTTTGCAATTAATGGGAGAACTTTTATATTATCTCCAAAAGTTTTTGAAAGCATGATGGGTATCGCTAATGGTGGAATGAATGTGTGCATTGATGGGGATTCAAGTGAAATTTCTTTTTTTTTTTTTATAATAAATATTCAAATAAAAATATAGTAGGCTTGTTATTTCTATTAAACGTTTGGAGGATGACTTTAAAGCAACAACAGTGATTGATGAGATCTTTAAGCAAATATTTGTCTTATATAGATTAGGTACTATACTTTGTCCTTCTACAAGAAATGATATCAATATATCAATGTTTTTCTCCTTGAAAAAAGTGGAAGATATTAGTAAAAAGAATTGGCAACATTTTGCTTTAATTTTTTAATGGATGGAGTGAAACGATTTCAAAATATCAATGGCAAATTACTTTGTGGTTGTGCCTTATTTTTGCAGGTCAGTAATTTCTTTATATATATATATATATATATATATATATATATATATATATATATATTATGTAATTGAAATGTTTTAGATGATTGACTTATATTTAATTATGGATTGTATGTAGTTGTTCTTTCTTGAACAAGTCAATATCAATGGTACGAATAAGGTATTCTTTCCATTGCACGATGGGATGATGATTCTTCTAAATTGATAATGAAACAACTGTCAGTATTAAGTGGTCTTGGATGTACTATGGTATGATAAATATATTTTTATTTTTTCATATTTATTCAAGATTGTAATATTGATATTTGAATATTACATTGAATTTGGACAGATTGACAATTTAAATACAGGCAAAGAAAAGCTAGAGCATACGGAAAAGTGCAAAATTTACGTAAGTATTGAAGATCGATTTAATAAGTTGGAAGATAGTCTAAAAGAATTAGGAAGAGAAATCAAGTAAATGGGCACTCCCATACTGAATGGAAGGAATATCTACCACACAAAAATGCTTGTTGAATTGATGACCACTATTGATGAAATTAAGAATAATGTTAGATAAGAGTTGAATATGTGGCAAAAGAAAACATGCATGAATTTAGTGGTTTAATACGTGTTACTTGCCAGGCTGAAATGAAAATTTCTTCATCCATTGCTAAAAAAGCAGTGAAAGAAGAAATTTATACATTGGTCAGTCCATTACATGGTAAGTTTCAGCCAATATTCGAATTCAATGAAGAATTTATTGATAAAAAAAATATACAAGATAAGTTGAAGGTATATATATATATTTTTTGCTCACTGATATTATTTTTCAAATTTATAAAATTTGGACTTATTATAATTTCAATATTTTTTTAGTTATTATTTCTCATGCTGAAGTTAATATTTGTTTCACATATTAGTGAAAAAAAAAAAAAAAACAAAAAGAACAAATTGATGCAACTCATAGTTCATTACATGGCCAGATGCCTAATGTAATAGAATTGAAAGACGGGTTTCTCAGTGAACAAAATATACAACAACAAATAAAGGTACCTTTGATATTTCGTATTTTATTTTATTTTTTTTATGGAAGATCCCATAGGCCAAAATAGCATGAACTGCACAATATGAAATAGTCTTTTCCTTTTAATAGCTCCATTAAATTGATAAATGAAAAAAATTGAACTCGAAACTCCATTTTCTCACATAATGCATTTCACCATCTAACTCAAATAAAGATAAAACTAACTTTGTTATAGTAGATTGTCAAAGTGAAGTAAATGAATTCGTAGAACACAGAAAGAAGATGCTGCGTTATTCTTTGAGATTTTGAAAATGAAAAAGAAGACGAGTTCTTTTTTTCAACAAGAGAAGATGGTGAGTTTTAAAGAAAAGAAAAAGAAAATGAGTTTTAAATTAAATTTGACAGCACGAAATTTTGCAGTTTTACCTTTTTTGTTTTTTTTAAATTACATTTGAGGGCAAGGGTTGACCTCGAGACGTAAATATGAGCTCATCGCATGTGTTGGGCCTAGATTTGGGCTCATTAGAGCCAATAGCAATCCGACCTACGGGGCAGACCCAAATTTCCATCTATAAGTGAGATCAATTCACTCTCTGCAGCGCGCTAAAAACTGTATAGAGATAAATTATTTGCTCGTTCAGATCTCACTGAAGAAACACAGAAAAAATTCGCGGAATCCTTTGCACTTTGTGAGTCACTCTACGATTCCTTGATTTTACCTTTCTTTTTCGATTCTGTTGATGTTTTCTTTTCCTTCTTCTTGGTTTCTATATACTATCGATTCACGAAACCAATTTTTTGTCTACTGTACAGGTTTGCTTGGATAGGAATCGGATTTAGTCAGAATGATGTAAATTCTTTCCATTTATTCAATTTTTTTTGAAATAATCTCTGCATCGTTTTGATCTTGTCGTGGCAAATGGAAGGGATAAAATCTCTAGAGGTAGAAAATGAAATTGTTAAATGTGAAGAAGAAGGAAGCTCTTCTTTTTGCTTAAACTTTGTTGTATGCAAATTTTTGTCAGAAATTAAGCAAGAGAGTTATATTTTGTTTAGCTTCAGTTTTGTTTTATTTGTAGTTGTGGATTAATCCTGTCGAATGTTGTCAAACCCACATTTCAATGCATCTGGGTTTTCTGTTTATATTATCATGATTAGTACGTAGATATATGCATTTATAGACTCTTCCGTCAAAAAGCAAAACTTGTGGACATAATCTAACGTTATAACTTACAACGGATGTGTTAACTTTCCTGTGGAAATGGAAGATCTTCTTTCATTTTGCTTGTTGTTTACCTTAGGATAGAATTATCTTGAGCAGGTCCTTCAAAGAAAAGTAATACTAAAGTGAGATCAATTATATGCCATCACAACTGCATTCTCTTTCTTTTTTAAATTTCATGAGGGGCATGCCCTTGTAATGACAATTAACTTGGTTGTAATCTTCTATTTAAATGGACATTACTCAATAGAAGTCACAGTTGTCATTACTTACATGAAACAGAATGTGCTTCAGAGTTCTATTTTCATGTGAACTTCATAGATCACATCTAAGTATTCTAACATGCCTTTTTCTTTCTTTTATTTTTATTTTTTTATTTTTTATTTTTGCAGTAAGCCCATGGATGAGGGTGTCACAGTAAGTCTTCTAACTGCCTACTTTATGCTTGCAATTTCTTATACCACTACTGTTTTTGTTTTGCAGTGTATGTGTGTGTGTGTTTGATTTGCACTTCTGAGTATTGCTGAAGTTTTGTTCCCTTAAAAAAAGTGATTTTCTAATTTACTCCTTGGTTTTTCTCAAGTTAATGACTAGTCATTTTTACTGTCTTCTAGTCTAGTGATGATGATGGTGATGATCTAAATGGATAGACTGCTAGAAACATCATAAGATGTATTGAGATGTCCTTCTTCTGAAGCACTGAAAATTTAGGTGAATATATGATGTTAACCAAATTTGTTTTATGACTTTTTTTGTAGCCACTGTCATTATTTGGACATTCTTCTTCCCAGTTGAGCTAGGAATGATGTATCGCCAGGCACTGATAACATATAAGATTATTTTATTTGTAGGAGATGGATTTTGAACTTGTAGATCCCAGTTATTTAAATCTTTCAGTCTTTCGTGTTGATTGCTTCACTCAACCCTTTTTTTTTTTTTTTTTTTTTTGTACAGGGCAAGAATGAGTCAGAGGAATTCAGCAGCGGCCCACTTTCTGTGCTTATTATGAGTGTTAAAAATAACACGCAGGTAGCTCTGAATCTAGCATCCTTGTTAGAAATCAAAATTATTATCTGCTGGTATTGTTATTTGAAAGAATCTTTGAAGTCTAGCAATGTTTCTACTTAAATAGAGTGTTATTCAACCAGTTTGACAGTTGTGGGACTGTTAGGTAAAAACCAAATCTGTGTAGCTGGGAATAGCCTGATTGGACTGAAGGGACTTTACTATGGTGAGTTTGTGCTAGTTTAGCTATCTTTCTGTCTTTATAGGCTTAAAGAGAGGCTTTCAAACCATTTCTTTGTTGGTTTCTCACCAGAACTAGGTAGCTTTATGAATGTTGGCCAGTTCTCAAAATTTCTAAACGCCCCCTTTCTTATGTTCCTGGATTTCTTAGCTCCGATATTGGCTGGTCAAGTCACTGACACTGAGTGTATATCACATGGTATGCGTTTTGCCTATCTGCTGTTAGAACTTTTACTGGCTTTCAATTCTGTAATGCATGTTTATTAAATAATCAGGTGCTCATTAACTGGCGCAACAACAAGAAGCTTCTTGGACGTGTGAGGCCATTTGACCGACACAACAACATGGATCTAGAAAATGTCAGGGAGATGTGGACTGAGGTTACAGAGATTTCTACCCATACAATATTCTTCTGGAAGTACTGTAACATGCTTCTGCAGAATTGCTACATGCAAGTAATTTAGGTTTACTCTTGGTTCAGGTGCCAAAAACTGAGAAAGGCAAGAAGAAATCTCAACCAGTCAACAAAGATAGATTCATCAGCCAAATGTTTTGAGGAGACTGTCATCATTGTCCTTAGGAATCCAAAGTAAAGTACGATGATTCTTGTGATCATAAGGGGGCAAAAAAATAAAAAACTGATTACCTTTTAGCTTGTTAGATCTCCCTTTGAGAAAGTCTCTGAATCATGTGTTCTTCATGTGACTTAATAGTGATGTGCCTGAAAGTTATTGCTTAGCACTGTTACTGTGATCTTCTCGTCTCGCTCTGCTCTAATTAGTTGGATTTTGGATGGTTCTTGTTATAAGGTTTTGGACTTTCTTGGCACAATTTATGAGATTGCTATACTTGTATAAAAATATGCTAATATAATAAAATGTTAATATATACTATTAGTAATACTCGTATGGTAACATTTACTGCTATGCTACCGTATGCAAATATTTTGTTATTTACTCTGTTGACTAGTACATTCATGTTTACGAATTTTGAAAATGCTAATGTATCCTAGTACGTTAATTTATTGTACCGAAGAGAAATGTGGTAATATATACTAATATGTTGCCGATATTGGAACATGCTAGTTTAATGATATATGTACTGCATTTTGCATGCTAATGTCGATGTTGATTCTCTCCTTCAAACACGCTATAATAGTTTACAACCTAATTGTTTTGAGGCACTTCAGTCTAAATGCAAGGGACAGAAGCAGTGATGTATTTTGGAAGATGGAGGCTGTTCGGCGTTTACCTCACAATATGTAGCAACCTGAACCCAGGAGGATAAGTTTAAATGCTAAAACTGAATTGCTAGCTATTAGCTAGATGTGCTTGGGGTTCGATCGGTCCTTTGTGAAGACGTAAGGTTCGCGCCATTCAAAAACGCAAGTTTTCTGGTTGCGTTTATAATTCAGAATGTCCAGTACTTTTTCTTATTTTTAATGTTTGTAACCTCGCTTAAGTCGTACAATTCTTAAGAGTTAAAAAGCGGCATTTTGCGAAAAGTTGAGCCATTTTTGGAAGAATTCAATTCTTTTAGTTTAGTGGTGGTGTTGTCAACATTGAAAATGATTTCTAAAAGCAACCTTGTGATTAGGGTGTCCACAAAATATAGAAATACTGAATATACTCGAAAAAATTAATTGTAAAAAATATTTGAAAAAAATTGAAAATTTTTCGTCTCGTATTATATCATTTTAAGGCAACACATATATCTGAACCAAAATCCATTTCTTCTTCATTTCTATACATTTATATTGTTGCATTGCATAAAGATGTTGTTCATGGTCATTTATATGCAACAAACGTATGAGGTCCCTCCTTTCAAGACTGCCATTTGCCCACTAAAACACATGAAGGTCCTCCTAGGTATCAAAACTGCGTCGTTTTACTAGCATGTATATACTAAATATTTGGAAACTTTAATTTAGTACCCTCATTTCTTTCCTCTTCTTCCTTATTCGCCCTTTGCGTCTCACTCTCAAACAGTTTTTTTTTTTTTTTTTCACACATTTTATTTTTATTGTTAAACGTTAACTTGTTGCTGTTAGTATGTTACTTTATAACTGTTAATTTGTTACACATAATTGTTCTGATTCTTTGAATTTGTTATAATATGTTTTTATTATAGAGATTTTGCAAGACACTGACATTGTACAGAATGTCCTGCCGAGATCAAATGTGGATTGCTAGAGATCCTATTTGCTACGTCTGCCTGATGCCATTGCATGGAGATCCTACATAGTGCATATTGCTACATGTCTTTTTTTTTGTTTTGTTATTTTTATATTTCAGAATTAATATAGTACGTTTATATTTCATAATTGATAAATATAGTCTTACATACTTGCGTTTTATATTTTTATATTACAGAATTAATATAATAAATTTATATTTCAGAATTAAAATATTACATAATTGAAACATTGCAGTTTTGCATACTTGCTTTTTATATTATTACGTATTATGAATTTTAAATTTTAAATAAGTATTAGATGATTATTTATATTTAAAAATTTCAAAAAATACCAGTTCTAAACTATCTTATATTATTTTATTTATCATGTGTCTTATATTATTTTAATATACAAGACAAGATTGATTTTTAAATTTTGAAAAACTGATAATTTTAGGACAAGATAGAGATTTTCAAACTCCCACTTTATTCATCCTATGCACACCCCTTCTTGTCATATATCTTAAAAGTTATACTCATTCACTTAACCTTTCGTAAACATTGAAAGGTCATTGATTTATTCAATTCCTTCATTTTCAAAATTTGTCCCTAGATCAACTAAATTTAATTGTATGATCGATTAGCATGTAAAGTAAAGAAAACAGAAAAGACAAAGTCTTGGCATCCAAGAAGCCTCTATTCTAGGTCCTATATGCACAATTATTGAATCTTATCGACTGGCAGTATGCTGCTTTTGTGCCTATACATTTTTTAATTGTCAACTCTTACCATCTCACATCACATTTATACTTGGAGAAAAAATAGCTCATGAAGATTTATCACGCACAGTGCATTACAAAAGAAACCAGATACCATCGTGTGTGAATATACGACGTTACATGTAACAGTGCTAATACAGTAGAGCAGTAAATGAGTGGCAACCTGCTATATATAACAATTGCATCAAAATAGAGTAAAACATAATTTTAATTGCCAGGCTCGCTGTCCTTCATCCTTCAAATAGAAATTACAAATAAGGGAGGGGAAAGGACATTTTGATTATGGAACTAGCTGCAAAACAAATGTGAAAGGAACACCTCCAACTTCATTCCTCGGAGGATAAAGGATCTCATTTGCTACTCCTGTTGTTGCCACCACCGCAACCGTATTGGCGTGATAATGGCAAAGAGAAATTGGTTATCTGCC
>CATIWR010151821.1:0-17532 GCA_949677035.1 Omphalea diandra
ATTTAGTACTATTGCCACTACGTGAATTGATGTGATAATGGGTATGGACTGGGTGTCTAAATATCATGCAATAGTGAATTATTTTATTAAAGAAGTTGTTATGGAATCACCAAATCATACACGGGTTGTGTTTCAAGGGGAAAGGCAAATTATACCAACATGTCGAGTTTATGTTATCAAGGCTTTTCGCATGATTAAAAATGGTTGTGAGGCTTATTTCATTGTGGTATTTTCAGGACATATATGAATTAAAAGATAGATTGACATATGCTCTAGTATTAACCATTCCGAGGATTTGTAATATATAGTGATGTCTCTCATCAAGGTTTGGGATGTGTTTTAATGTAGCATGGTAAGATAATTACATATGCATCTAGACAACTGAAACCTTATGAATTATCTTACCCAATACATGACCTATAACTTGTTGTTATTGTGTTTGCTTTGAAAATATAGAGACACTACTTGTATGGATAAACTTTTCAGATGTTTACATATCACAAGAGCTTAAAGTATTTGATGAGCGAAAAAGAATTAAACACAAGGCAGAGGCGGTGGTTAGAACTGCTAAAGGATTATGACTGTACCATTGAGTATTACCCAGCGAAGGCAAATATGGTTGCAGATGCTTTGAGCAGGAAATCAAGAAGTGATGTAGCCTATTTATAGGTATTTCTATTGGCTTATTTAGTTCAATTACGAGCTATGAATATGGAACTAAACCTATAAAAGAATGGGGTATTGATTGTTACTTTTCAAGTGAGACCAGTGTTGCATGATCAAATTAAAGAAGCACAGGGTAAGGATCCAAAGTTATATGGGATGATTGAAATTGTAAAACAGGGGAGACATGATGATTTTGATATTCGAAATGTTTCCTTGATATTGGGTTCTAGTATTTGTGTGTCGAATGTTGAAGAAACACATAATGCTCCATGTGCCATGCATCCAGGAATGACAAAAAAGTATAATACCATGTGATTTCATTTTGGTGGCCTAAAATGAACAAAGATGTGACAGTCTATGTTTCAACATGTTTGACTTGTCAGCAAATCAAAATGGAACACTAAGCACCAGCTAGAAAATTGAAACCATTGATAATTTCAGTATGTAAATGGGAAAGAATAACCATGGACTTTATATATGGGTTACCTAGGACTTTGAAGATAGAACAATTAAGACGCTTAAAGATAAGCTTCGAGCTTGTGTGATAGAGTTTAAAAGTGCATGTGATGAATATATTGCCTTGATTGAATTTGCTTATAATAACCATTATCATAGCAGTATATAGATGGCACCATATGAAGCACTATATGAAATAAAATGTTGAAGTCCAACCTATTGGGATGAAGAAGGAATGTGTATAACTGAGTTCTCGATACATAGGACTATATGAGATCATAGAAAGAATTGGTCCATTGGCTTATAGGCTAGCACTACCACCAGAGATGGCTTAGATTCATGATATATTCCATGTGAGTATGCTAAGGAAGTATCGGTCTGATCCTACACATATACTTAGGGATCTAGCGATAACAATTGCAAATGATGTAAGTTATATTGAAGAACTAGTGGAAATCATCGGTTATAAGAGAAAACAATTACAAAATCGAGAAATCTCTTTACTTAAAGTGTTATGGAGAAACCACTCACAAAAAGAGGCTACATGGGAAACTGAAGAGAACATGAAATGATAATATCCACATTTGTTTACAGGTATTGAATTTCGAGGACGAAATTCTTTATAAGAGGGGAAGAAATGTAACATCCCTATCCCTATTCATTGGCATTATCACATGAATATATTCATTGAACAAATGATATGAAATGTCACATGAACATATGCATATGATAAATAATCATTTAGACATGTGAATTGTAAAAACACGACAATGACAATGGCACCGTTGCATTTGGGATACTTGAACATATATGCAGTGCTTGCATAGTTATATGACAAATTATTTCATGTTGTGTGCTTATTATGGCATCATAAATAATTGTATTTGAGAGCTCATCTAAAAGTATAAGGAACATCTAGGAATTAGGAGATGGATGGAAGTGCTTAATGAGTGAAGAAGAGGGACTAAAAGAGGAAAAGTGACCTTCTAACCAATGGAAATGAAACACCATGATTTTATATTATTATAATAAGTTTATATCTACTAATCAGGGTCAGAATTGAGGGGTAAACTGTGGAATACAACAGAAACAAAGAGAGAGCAAAGGAAAGAAGAAGAAGAAGAAGAATAGAGGAAGAAGAGTGAGTTGCGTAAGGTTTTCTAATTTTGGGACAGTAGGTAAGTAATTTATCTTCTTCTCAACTGGAATTAACCTCTCATGACATGTTAATCATGCATAGTTAGTGAGAATTATGGAGTAATTGTGGTAGAGCTTTTGGATGGAAGTTATAAACCAAGAGAATAAAAGCTGATTCTGTTGATTTTACTGTTGGAGCAGAATTTTTTACCCATGATTTCATAACACTAGAAGAGGAATTGGGGAAAGTAAAAAACATGAAAGTTGTAGCTTATGTCTCGTATAAATTCATATGAAACAGTTTTACTTGATTCTGTGTGTGTGAAGAGATATGACCCCTTCATCAGGACTAGGTCAAATCTGAACCGAGATGATCTCAACCTTCTGTTTTGTTATATTTTGATGACTTTATATTCTGATTTTGATAGAGTGAAAAACATGAAACTTGTAGGTTTATATTCCCTCTAAATACCTGTTAAGCAGTTTTGATTAATTTACTGTGTGGAAAGAGATATGGCTAATTGATTAGGACTGACTCTATACCTGGATGACACACCACATTTCTTTTAATTCGGTTTTCCCAGAATTTGATGACTATAAACTCAAAATTTGATGATGGTCCAAACTTGAAAGTTGTATATTTATGTCTAATCTACATACCTATGAAATATTGTTGCCAACTCTAGCATGGTTGCTGAGATATTATCCCTTTATCATGACTGGTTGTCAACATGTTATGAACCTACTTGTCCCGAGATTGGTCCTTTGTTTTGGTGACCTTATAGACTGAACTAGGTAATGAGTAAAACATGAAAAATGTTCATTGACATGTTTTGTAACTGATGAAGAATATTATTGCAATTGGACTAGTACAATTTGAGATATGCCCAATAATGTAAGACCTACTCAGACTGAGATGACACTGCAACAGGGCAACACTTAAAAATTCACCATATTTTTTGTGTATTTGATATTAGCCTGACATTTGAATGTGTTGTCCCATTATATGTCTAGTTTGTTTGAAAAAAGAATCAAGCCATTTGGATAAGTATATCGGGAGTTATTGCTGTGATCGTGTAGCAACCTCAGGCTGCCATATAAGGAAAATATGTATAAACACTAGGTACACTTGCATGAATCATGCCATAACTGCATACCAAGTATTCATAATCATTTTGATATACTTATACCCATGGATGTATCAAATGTTAGGATCTCAATACTTTTAAGAAGCCTTACCATAAAGGTTGGTCACATCAAAAGGTGAGTAGAAATAATAATTGGATTCAATGTGTGTGAGTAAAAACTATAATTGGAGTCAATGGGTGTATGTGATAATGGTATGATATGATTATGTTCTATTACATGCATATATGATTGAATTGTTACATGTTACATGGAAATAATATGGTTATGTTCTATTACATGTATATATGATTGAATTGTTACATGTTACATGAAAATATAAGTCAAGTGAGAATGATTGAATTGTTACATGTTACATGGAAATAATATGATTATGTTTTATTACTTGTATATATGATTGAATTGTTACATGTTACATGGGAATACAGGCCAAGTGAGAATCAAATGCTCTTAATGATTACTTGGCATATCATTTGTGAATAAGCACTTGCACATGGAACTAAAAGGGCGTTGTGACCGACTTGTCAAACATTTGTAAATGAATTACAAGAAGATGCACCAATAGGTCCCAAATCATATGTTACATGAATCACATGAATATCCCGGGAGCAATGTTTGCCTTGCTCGGTCACGATAAAAACAAAGCTATTGCATTTGCACTTGCATAGTCAATTGTTATACTTGCATAGTCAATTGTTATACTTACAATGTATCTTGATGATATTTGATTATGGATTATGCCATGAGGATTTGATTATTGTTTTTATTCACTGAGTCGTGACTCATCAAATCGTAATTATTTTTCAGATACTAAAGCATAGAGTTTGGACATTTTAGTGCATAAAGTTTTGCATAGAGAGAGACAAATGAAACACAGGTCATCGGTTGAATTCCAACTCTCTCTCCTTGCATCATGTAGATGCATTTGATAGGAACTAGTCATGGTCACTGGTCCTGACATTAGTTAACACATGTGTACATTAAATACCTATGGGATTATATATGTATGATGAATAAACCTTAATGTGTATGCATTTCTGAACGTGAAATGCCATGATTTGCAACTGAAGACGATAGTTATAGTTGGTGATATCAGAGGATTTAAGCACACGAGGAGTAGACGTGCAAATCCCGGTGTGTATGACATCGCGAGGCCGACGAGCAAATCCCGGATGTTCAGTGCTCTGATAGGTACCAGTTGTAGCCATATTGTGATGTTACAATTTGTGGTACCAAAGCTGATTTACAAGTAAGAACAATGGATGTCATAGTTATTAGTTTGATGAATGAATTTAGATGTTACAGTTTTGGTATCAGAGAGGTCTCAAGCATACACGGGGCAGACGTGCAAATCCTGGATGTTGAGTGCTCTAATAGGTACCGATTGTAGCATTACAGATTGTGGACATGAATAGATATGAGTTACGTAAATGAACATGGTTATTACAGTTATTGGTATCAAAGCCATATGAGTTCTGCCACATGAATATGGATGTTACATGTACACTTTATTGTAAATAGTTACTATGTTGTGAAACAAGATATATAATGGAAATAATAATAATAATAATTAATTGAAATAAGGTATTTTAATGACAATGGATAGAATGAGAGCATTTTAATGTCATTGTATCACTTTAGTATTCAATGTTTTATGAATAAGTTAATGCACCTACTTTAGGAATGATTAGTAAATGGGACATCACACAAGCATGCTTTGATCCTAGGCAGTTTGAAGGGCCCTCTAATTTGAGGTGAGCCTTCCTAATGTAATAATAAACATTAATGTGTCCATATCTCATGCAATAATGGCATTGAAGCTTAGACTTATATGTCTTTCTTTTATGCATTGTCTTTGTATGAGTGGAGGATTTTCTCATACCAATATGATGTGTGTGAGAACATGAGCAAGCATATAAGGATATAGATGTGAATTTTTTGTGTATGTTGGGATTAACATGCTTCTTATTATACATGTAAGCATGATTAGCCTTTTTTCAAGTAGACTTTGAGCCTTGTTGCACTTTCCTTTTGCCCTTAGGCATTTGGAGTCTAGTACTTTAGGCACTGTTTTTTCCAACAACTTCAATACTTGAAGAGGTGTTAAGGTTCTAATGAATGTAGTAAGTGTAGGAGTGGAGGTTAAGGCTTCATTGGAACCTAGACTTTTCTCCTACCAATATGATGTTCATGTGAACATAAGCAAGCATGTAAGGATGTATATGTGAATTTTTTGTGTGTTGGGATTAATATGCTTCTTATTATACATGTAAGCATGATTAGCCTTTTTAGAAGTAGACTTTGAGCCTTGTTGCACTTTCCCTTTGCCCTTAGGCATTGGGGGTCTAGTGCTTTGGGCACTTTTTTTTCCAACAACTTTAATACTTAAAGTTTGAGGTGTTGAGGCCCTAACAAATGTAGTGAGTGTAGGTGTGGAGGTTGAGGCTTCATTAAAACCTAGACCATACCTAATCAAGGGAGGCCTTTATGATACTATGAGTGTATCCAAAGCTTCCTTACCCTTTTGAAATTTAGAGATAGAGCTTATAAGCTTAATAACTTCTCCTTTTAAAAAGTCATTCTCCTTTCTTAATCAAGCTAGTGATTAAGATGATTTGGAGAGATTTTTCATAGCTTTTTTGAGTTCTTCATTTGAAGCCCTCAATTCACTTACAAGGCTATTAAGGGATTTGTAATGTGCTTCCTCTTGTAAGTCTTCATTTATGACTTATATTTGTCACATTTCAATGTGAAAGCTTCTAGAAGCTCATCATCTACATCATCTAAATCATTAATTTCATAAGTAAAATGAGATGAAATGCTTACCTCATTATGAGAGTCCTATTAAGCCATGAAACATATGTTAGCAATCTCCTATTTTTCTTCATCTTCACTTGAGATATCATCCCAAGTGGTTTTAAAGCTCTTCCTCTTCTCTTTGTCCCCTTTCTTCTACTTATTTAGCTTGGGGCAATCATACATAATATGGCCTTGCTTGCCATACTCATAGCAAGTGATGTCGGTTGATCTCTCATTAGGATTAAAAGTTGCTTTCTTGAAGTTCCTTTTTTATTTTCTTCTTCTTCTAATTAGCTATTTAGTCCTTCTAGAGAGCATTGCAAGTTCCTCCTTCTCCTTATCACTATCCTCTTCACTTAAGGTTATTTATATTTCCTTTTCCTTTGAAGATTATTTAAGTGCCAATGTCTTCCTTTATTGCTTTTCAGATTTTCCAGCTGGGCCCCTCATTTTCTTTATTTCCTCATATTTCTTTAAGACAAACTCATGAGTCAAGAGTTTGTCTATCAAAACATCCATTGGCACTTTCCTTATTTTTGGGTTAGACTCTTGGACTACATACTCTAGCACCAAACTTCTCAAGAGGTAAAGACTTTAGAATTTTGGAGTTTATCTCATGGTTTGTGAGAGCCCTACCAAACTTTTTCATGTTGGTGACAATAGTTAGGAGTCAGTTTGTCATATCTCTTATGCTTTCATCCTCATTCATCATGAATAAATCATATTCTATCAGTTACATCTCAAATCGGCTGGATTTCACCAAAGTGGTGCCCTCATGATAGCTCTCCAAAGCTTTCCAAATGCCATGAGCAGTTTGGCAATGTTGTACCTTTCCAATTTCTTCTCTTTAGAGATAACTGAGAAGGATTGTCATGGCTCTTTTGTTTTTGCCATTTGATCTTCTATATGATTCAACCCATTTTTCTTTAGGGATTAGCTCTTCACTTCCATCTACCACTTTGGTGGGTGGCTTCCATTCTTTAACAATAACATCCCATAGATTCACCATATTAGTGTTTAGAGAGATCTCCATCCTATACTTCCAATGAGTATAGTCTACTCCATCAAAATAAGGCTTGAGGTGTGTTCGAATTCCTTCTTGTGCCATTAATCTTTACTCAATTAATGCTTTTAACTATACCTGGCTCTGATACCACTTATTGGCCTAGGGTACCAAAAAGGCAGGTTGAATTAGTAGTTGATTAAAAAAAATAAAATATAAGATACATGTGTTTTAAGAAGTTTGGAAGGAGAAAAGAACATTGACACAACTGCTTATAGTGGTTTAAGTGTTAACAAACCCCACATCTACTCATCAATTCTCTACAATTGGGTGTTTTACTCAGCTCAACTGGTGTTTCCAAGCTCACACCAAACTTTTACAACTTGTGTTTATGGCTTACACAAAAACATTACTCCTTGTGTTTTATAGGCTCACACTAAAACCTCTCACAAGAATTTTGACTTCAGGCTAACTCTCAACCTCTTTACATTGGTGTTTATTCCTCACACCTAACAATTAACAACACATAAATGATAATGAAAGGTTGAGTACTAAAAAGGCAAGAGTTTGGTTACAAAATTATGAAATATCTTTTATTTGCATTTGTTTGGTAGAGTATTTATAGCTCATATCCACCAAAAAGATGTTAGTCTAAAACTATCGATAAATCTCTAATATGTGCTAGGCAAATTTATCATTAAATGCTTGTCAGGAAGAAGTCGTAGTAACTAATACCATTTCGCGATTATGAATTTCCAATTTCCATTGTGGAACTGAAAATTTTGACGAAAAACCCACTTGTGTCTAATGGCTAGTCCACGTGTCAACAACCCATTGGTTGTCTAGGAAAATATAGATGTTGTCCTCTAATAACTATCAAAAGTTGTGGTCACGAGATAGCTATGTCTTGGGTGCGACTGAGATCGTGAGTTCCTCTGTTTGGTGACGAAACTATAACTCCTTAAGTTGTGGTTGCTAACAAGTGTTCACCCTCGCAACTTTTGATATTTAACAGTTACCTAGGACACTTGGCATGTTGTGGTTGTGGCTTTGGTTCCCTCCATTAT
This sequence comes from Omphalea diandra, assembly GCA_949677035.1. NCBI lineage: Eukaryota > Viridiplantae > Streptophyta > Magnoliopsida > Malpighiales > Euphorbiaceae > Omphalea > Omphalea diandra. Next base: position 8,275 of record CATIWR010151821.1, read on the forward strand.
CACTATGAAAGTTACGATCGTTAATCCTGACGCGACACCTATAGCAAATTCCTTTATGACTCAAGCTTTGCTTCTTTTGGTTATGTTACCGTTGTGAATTGCCCCACAAATTCCTCTAGCTTAGCTTTGTCCATCCTTATGACTTATTCATAATTGTGAATTATAATATACACATTGTGAATTCGAGTGATCTTTATAAGGTTGGAGATTTTGAACTCTATCCAACTTTTAATGAAAAATCTAACTTATATTCTGCAACATAACACTAAATGAAAGTATTAGTATTGATCAATCTTTATTGTCAAGATCAAAAGAGGTTTATGACTCAGGTTAAACCAACCAAGTCCAACCTCATGCACAACACATATGTCATGGGCAACCACAACATAAAATTGGTGAACCAACAGTGCAGGATTTAGGAATTCAAAGTGAAAGAAGGTATGACAAATTAAGAAAATATGGTGCAGTGGACTTCAGTGATACCACATATCCATCAGTGGCAAAGGCATAGCTAAAAAGAATATAAAAAGTTTTGAATTTGATGAAATGCACACCAAGAATAAAAGTTTGACTATGCAGTGTCATTATCACATGGGGATGCATATGATTGATGGGAAACAATTATCGGGAGCGATGTCCAGCCTTCAATGCTTACATGGGATGATTTCCTTCATGAGTTCAACAACAATTACACGCCAAAAGTGTACAAAGATGATAAAAGAAAGGAATTTTTGAACCTAAAGCAGAGGAAGATGACTATAATCGAGTATGAGGTAAAATTTAATCAATTATCTCATTATGCATCAGTCATAGTGCCCTCTGACAAAGACAAATGTCGAACGTTTGAAGAGGGACTGAGATATGAGATTACAAATAAGATCATGGTTGTAGATCTTGAAAGTTATACCAAGGTAAAAGCTACTAGAATCAGTGTGGAAATATTAGAAAAGGAAAAGATAGACCAATAAGTAAAAAGAGGGCCTATTGAGTTTATGGAAGATTTTATAGAAAGAAAGGTAAATGTGGAGATTATATGCCATCACATTCTAGTGCTAGCAGTGGTTACTCTAGCCATAGTGGCAGATGATTAAGAGTTTCATTGTATATAGGTAAAGGTCAAGGCCAAGTTATGCAACAATGAACCTCATGTGTACATTATGGTAGGCAACATATGGGTTAATGTAGAAAATTGACTGGTGGATGCTACTTTTATGGTTCTTTTGATCATATGCTTAGAGATTGTCTTGAAAAATCCAGAATGTCATAGGGAGACAAAGGCTAAGGCAGAGCTACATCAGAGTCCACAATTGAAGTTTCAAAGGAAAGTGGAGTTGGAGTATCATTTGGCAAGGGCAGAAGTTGAGGTAGAACAACCACTATTGGCCATGGTATGAGCAGATCAGAAGGTAAGAGTTTAGACCATTGACACACACTAGAGTATTTACCATGACTAGGCAACAAGTTTTGTTGCTCTATAAGTAATCACTTGTAAACTATTTCTACATGATTTATAAGTTGATGCATTAATTGATCTTGGTTCCACACATTCATTCATTTCACTAAACATGGCATCACAATTGTGCAGTAAGCATCAACTTTTAGTTTTTAATCTGTGTTAGTACTACTTTGAGAGATGTGATGATTGTGGATAAGGTATGTCATGATTGTGTGATTCATATTGATGATATTGAGTTAAATGTTGATATAATACTATTGCCACTTCATGATTTTTATGTAATACTAGGTATGGATTGGTTGTCCAAATATCATGCAATAATAGATTGTTTTATTAAGAAAGTTATTCTAGAATCTCTAAATCATATAAGGGTTGTGTTTTAAGGGGAAAGGCAAATTGTACGTGCATGTTTAGTTTTTGCTATTAAGGCTTTTTGCATGATTAAAAGTGGTTGTGAGGCTTATTTGGCACAAGTGGTAGACACAAGGTTAACAAATGAATTAGTTGAAAATATTTTCATGGTAAATGAATTTTCTGATGTGTTCTTAGCTGACTGACCTGATTTGCCACCTAAGAGGGAGATATAATTCATAATTGTGTTAGTCCTAAGAACTGCATCGATATCCATTTCACTTTATAAGATTGCTCTAGCTGAGTTAAGAGAATTAAAGGCCCAATTATAGGAACTACTTGAAAAGGGATTCATCAGACCTGTTGTGTCACCTTGGGGTGCTCCAGTATTATTTTTAAAAAGAAAAATGGGATAATTAGGCTATGGATTGATTACATGCAGTTAAATCGGGTTGCTGTGAAGAACAAGTATCCTTTTATCAAGGATAAATGATCTATTTGACCAGTTACAATGAGCACTAGTATTTTCTAAATTTTACCTAAAGTCATGAAATTATGAGCTCATAATTTTAAACCCAGATATACCGAAGACAGCTTTTCAAACTAGGTATAGGTATTATGAATTTTTTGTGATGCCATTTAGTTTGAGTAATGCACCAGTTGCGTTTATGGCTCCTATGAACAAAGTGTTTTCAGCCTTACCTAAACAAATTTGTAATTGTGTTCATTGATGGCATCTAGTGTATTCAAGGAGTAAAGAGGAGCATGAACAACATTTAAGGATTGTGTTACAAATTTTAAGAGAAAAAAGGTTATTTGCTAAATTAAGCAAGTGTGAGCTCTGGATTAACCATGTTGCCTTTTTAAGACATATAGTCTTTAAAAAAGGCATAGAAGTGGATCCAAACAAAATTAAATCAATGATAAAATGGGAAACCCTAAAGAATGTTGCAGAAGTCTGAAGTTTCTTAGGACTAGCTAGGTTAATGTTGATTTGTTTAGGGGTTTTCACTTATAGTTGCTCCCTTGACTAAGTTACTTTCAAAAAATACAGCATTTCAATGGTCTAAAGCATATCACGAGAGCTTTGAATTAAAAGACAGATTGGCATATGCTCTAGTGTTAGCCATTCCTACAAGTAATGGAGGATTTGTAGTGTATAATGATGTCTTTCATCAAGGTTTGGGATGTGTTTTAATGCAACATGGTAAGGTAATTGCATATGCATCTAGACAACTTAAACCTTATGAATTATCTTACCCAGTACATGACCTAGAACTTGTTACCGTTATGTTTGCTTTGAAAATATAGAGACATTACTTATATGGAGAAACTTTTCAAATATTTACAGGTCACAAGAGCTTGAAGTATTTGATGAGCCAAAAAGAATTAAATGTGAGGAAGATGTGGCAGTTAGAATTGCTAAAAGATTATGATTGCACCATTGAGTATCACCCAAGGAAGGCAAATATGGTTGTTGATGCTTTGAGAAAGAAATCAATAAGTGTTGTCGCCCATTTATAGGTATTTTCATTGTCTTATTTAGTTCAATTACGAGCTATGAATATGGAAGTAAACATACAAAATAATGGGGTATTGATTATTACTTTTCAAGTGAGACCAATGTTGCATGATCGAATTAAAAAAGCACAGGGTAAAGATCTAAAGTTACATAGAATGCTTGAAATGCTAAAACATAGGAGACATGGTGATTTTGATATTCGAAATGATGCCTTGATGTTGGATTCTCATATTTTTGTGCGTAATGTTGATAACTTGCAAAGACAAATCCTAGAAGAAGCACATAATGCTTCATATGCCATGCATCCTAGAATGACAAAAATGTATAATACCTTGCGATCTCATTTTTGGTGGCCTAAAATGAAGAAAGATATAGCTACCTATGTTTTAACATGTTTGACTTGTCAGCAGATCAAAACAGAACATCAAGCACTGGCTAGAAAATTGAAACCATTGACGTTTCCAGTATGGAAATGGGATAGAATAACCATGGACATTATATATAGGTTACCAAGAACTTTGAAGAAGTATGATGCTATATGGGTGATCATTGATAGGCTAAGTAAACCCACTTTTTACCTATTCAATGGGGTAGTTCACTTAAGCACTTAGCGAAGAAATATGTGGATGAAATTGTCAGATTATATGGCATTCCAGTGTCCATTGTATCATATAGAGATCCATAATTTACATCTCAATTTTGGGTTAGTTTGCAATAACCTTTCAGTACTAAGTTGAGTTTCAGCACTACTTTTAATCCTAAGATAGATGGGCAATAAGAAAGGACAATTCAGACACTTGAAGACATGTTTCGAGCTTGTGTGATTGAGTTCAAAGGAGCATGGGATGAATATGCCTTGAATGAATTTGCTTATTATAATAATTATAATAATAGTATACATATGGCACCATATGAAGCACTATATGGAAGAAAATGTCGATGTCTTATCTATTGGGATAAAGAAGGGATGCATGTTTTAGAAGGCTAGTACTAAATGGAAGACATTATGGATAAGGTGAAGGTAATCGAGAGCAAACTTGAAGTTGCATAAGATAAGCAAAAGAGCTATACAAACCAACACAAAAGAGAAATGGAGTATGTGGTGGGAGTCAAAGTGTTCCTTTTAGTTTCACTATGGAAAGGAATAATTCGATTTGATAAGAAGGGAAAATTGAGTCCTCGATACATAAGGCCATATCAATTCTTAGAAAGAATCTATCCATTAGCTTACAGGCTAGCACTACCACTAAAGATGTCTCAAATTCATGATGTATTCCATATGAGCATGCCCATAAAGTATCGATATGATCCTACACATATACGTAGGGATGCAACAATAACAATTACAGATGATGGAAGTTATATTGAAGAACAAGTGAAAATCATTGGTTATAGGACATAACAGTTACGAAATTGAGAAATCCCTTTAGTTATGGTGTTATAGAGAAACCAGTGACAATAAGAGGCTACATAGGAAATCAAAGAGAACATTAAATGACAATATCCACATTTATTTATAGGTACTAAATTTTGAATATGAAATTCTTCATAAGAGGGGAAGAAATGTAGCATCCTTATCCACATTCATTGGCATTCTCACATGAACCTATTCATTGCATAAATGATTTGTAAACCCATATAAACATAAGCATTAGATAAATGATCATTTAGATATGTGAATTGGATAACCATGATGATGACACTTACACCATTGCATTTGGGACACTTGAACATATAGGTAATGTTTGTATAGTTGCATAAAAAATTATCTTATGTTGTGTGCATGTTATATTATCATAAATAATAGTGCTTTGGAGCTTCTTTAAAAGTATAAGGAACATATAGGGATTAGAAGATGGATGGAGGTAACGAAGGAGTGAAGAAGAGGAACTAAAAGGGGAAAAGTGAACTTTCAACCAATAGAAATGAGGCACCATGATTTTGTCTTATTATAATAGATTTACAAGTGGAATTTTTCATCCTTCAGGATCTGAGTAGAGAGGTTAAAAGTGAGGGGAAGCAAGAGAAAGAGAGAACTAAGGAAGAAAGAAATAAAGGAAGAAGAAGAAGGAGGAGGAGGAGAGGGACAAGAGTCAGCTGCTTATGGAGGAATCCTAAGCTTTTCTAGTTCTGGGAAAATAGGCAAGTTAATTTATCTTCTTTGCACATGAAATTAATCCCTCATGAAATGTTATTCATGTATGTTAGTAAGAATTATAGAGTATTTGAGGTATAGCTCATGTATGAAAGTTGAAATTCAAGAGAAACAAGAGCTCATTGTGTTAGTTTTGTTCTTAGAGCATAATTTTTTACCCACGATTTCATAACCCTATAAGAGGAATTAGGGAAAGTGTAAAATATTAAAGTTGTAGCTTTATGCCCCATTTAAATTCATGTAAAACATTTTTGGTTAGTTTGGTCTGTGAGGAGATATGACTCCTTCATTAGGGCTGGTTCATAACTAACCAAAATGACCTCAGTCTTTCTATTTTCTTATATTTTGATGACCTTATGTTTAGATTTAGACAATGTTAAAAACATGAAATTTGTAGGGTTATATCCCCTCGAAATACATGTAAAGCAGTTTTGCTTGATATATTGTGTGGAAAGAAATATGGCTCATTGATTGTGACTGACCCTGAACCTGATGAAACATTATCTATCATTTAATTCAGTTTTCTAAGAATTTGATGGCTATAGATTTAGAATTTGATAGTGTTTGAAACTTAAAAGTTGTATATTTACATCTGATATACGTGCCTGTAAAATTTGCTTGCCGAATTTAACATGGTTGTTGAGATATTGCCCTTTCATTATGGCTGATTGTCAACATTATGAAAACCTGCTCACCCTGAGATTTTTCATTTGTTTTGGTGATTTCATAGACTGAATTTGACAATGAGTAAAACAAGAAAAATGTTCCTTCATGTGTATTATAACTTTTGGTAGATTATTTTTGCAATTAGATTTCTACAATTTGAGATATACCCAATAGGGTAAGTCCTACTCATATTAAGAGACATTGAAATATGGAAAAATTCAAAAACTTACCACATTTTATGTCTCTTATATTGAACTGAAACTTTACTATTTTGTATCATTATGTGTTTAGTTTATTTGGAAAAAGGAATCAAGTCATTTGGATAAGTAGATGTAGAACTATTAATATAAGAGTCAAGCAAGATCAGGCAACCATATGAGGAAAATATGCATAAACACTAGGTCCACTTCCATGGATCATGCCATAATTGTATACCAAGCATGCATAATCATTTTGATATACTTATAACCATGTATGTATCAAATGTTAAGATGTCAAAACTTTGAGGAAGCCCTATATAGAGAATAAAACCTACCATAAAGGTTTGTCACATCAAAAGGTGAGTAAAAACCATAATTAGATTCTAATGTGTATGTGTGATAATTTTATCATATGTTTACGTTCTATTAGATGTATATGTGATTGAATTGTTACAGTTTGCATGTGAGTATAAGTAAACTAAGATTATATGCTCTCAATGATTACTTGGTATACCTTAATGAATGAACACTTGCATATGGGACTAAAAAGATGTTGTGAATGACTTGCCAAACACTTGCAAATCACTTGGAAAAGGGACCAATATGTCATATTGGCACATGTTATTGATCAAATGATTTACTTGTTATCTGTTGGCCAACAAAATCAAATGTCACTTGAATCATATGAATTTCCAAGAGTAGTGTTGTCTTACAAGGTCACGAAAAAAAATAAATCTATTGCATTTGCATTTGCATAGTCAATTGTTATACTTGTAATGTATCCTAATGATATTAGTTTATTAGTTGTGCCATAGAAATCTTATTATTATTTTTATTTGTTGAGTCACAACTCACCAAATTGCAATTATGTTTTTCAAATACTGAAACATAGGGTTTGGATACTTTGGTGCATAGAGACACATGGACCATAGGCCATCGATCGAATTCAAATTCTCTCTCCTTGTGTCATGCATATATATCTAAATAGGAACTAATTTATGGTCACTAGCCTTGAATATTAGTTAACATATATGTACGTTAAATACATGTTATATTATGTATGTATGATGAATAAACCTTTATGCATATATATTTTTGGACATAAATGCCATGATTTGTAAATGAAAATGGTCATTGTAGTCGGTCTCCTTGATTTGCATCTCTTGATTTCATTAATGTTCTTACCCTCTTTGATTTAGAGTGCATTCAATTTTAAGATTGGGAAAAAGCAAGTCTTTTTCATTTTATAGATTCTTGATTCTAGTCATTCACCTAAAACAAAGAAATAAGAGATAAGGTTGAAAATAAAAAATAAAACTCTAGATTAATATAGAAACAATAACTTATTTTCAAAGCTATTGATCCCTAACAATGGAATAAAAAACTTGATAATGAGTGTGTGTTAAGTATAAACTGTAGATGCATAAGTCATATGTAATAAAGTGTACTTATGAGTACATAAATTATTCCAACAATGGTCGAGTTTAAGTATTAAGTATCTTGTATCCTATATTAATTAAAGGACCAAAGTGAATGGTAATTAAAATTGTAAATAAGAAAATGAAATCAAACAATTGTAATAATTGGAAATAATCAATAAAGAAAGAGTGGCTAAGGGTTCAACTTCACTTAGTGACTTCCAATGGATTTCTAATTTTCATCCAATTGGTTCATCTATCAAGTGCTACTATCAAGTCATTAAGGTGATCAATTAATCTCACTCGAGTATTAATCAACATACAAATATATGGTAAGCCAACTGTCTCTCAACACAAAATCCAACATTTGTCTTACTAAGTAGGACTCCAAGGATAAAAAATGCTTTTATCAAGGTCTCCCAGCACAAAATAAAGTAAGGGAATTAGTGAAGGGTCCATTCCATGAAAAGCATCTTTTGATAGTTGGTTCACAAAACTACCTATGGTCAATGGCTAATCAATTAATAACAATAAGCATTCAAAAATTACTAACACAAAGAAAGAGTGAAACCAAAAGATTTAAATTAAGAAACCTTAATATAGGTCATACAAGATCCATTTACAACCCTAACCTCATAAATTTTATTTCATAAAAAAAAGAAAGAAGAAAGATAATAATCAATTCAATCCTAAGAATAGTGATTGACTCCTTCTTAAACTTTCTTAATTGCTTGCACCTTCTCTCTTTAACCTCTTTAAATGAATCATTGAAACTTGTTGTTGCTTTGTTTCAATCATTGGTTAAGTCTTTCTACTTTTCTATGTTATTTTCCTCCTTAAATAATGCTTTAATCAAGCCTTCTAAAAAGGAAGCTTTAGTGCAATGAAAAGGAAAAAACATCTTGAAGATTTGTCTTTATGTTTTAGGGTTTCATAAAATGCGCGACCATGCATTACTGCGATAGTCTTGATCATTTGTTAACTCCTTAGGACATATGGACATGCTTTGAGGCCATGCTTTTATGTTCTCCCTTAGTTCCTTGGTGTTATTGAGGTGTATACCATGTGCTTAAAACACACAACCGTGCACTCTTGCTTCTTCATTTGTAACTTGCTCTTCTTCACTTTAAAACCTATAACACACCAATAAACATGCAGTTGGTCCATTTATAGGCAAAATTAAGTTACAATGCATGGATTTAGGGGATAATTGATTTATAAAATATGTGAATTATAATGCTAAACACCAAAGCCAATGAAGACATTGATTTTGTATCTAACAATTGAGGATAGATTTGTAAGGGCAATGTTAGTGAAAGAAGATGGTTAATGGAATAAGAACATAGTGTGTAACATCCCTATCCCTATTCATTGGCATTATCACATGAATATATATTCATTGCACAAATGATATGAAATCTCACATGAACATATGCACATGATAAATAATCATTTAGACATGTGAATTGTAAAAACACGACAATGACAAT
>CATIWR010151838.1:0-69279 GCA_949677035.1 Omphalea diandra
TATTACATGTATATATGATTGAATTGTTACATGTTACATGGGAATACAGGCCAAGTGAGAATTAAATGCTCTTAACGATTACATGGCATGTCATTTGTGAATAAGCACTTGCATATGGAACTAAAAGGGGCGTTGTGACCGATTTTCCAAATACTTGCAAATCATAGAAAGATGGACCAAGAGGTCCCAAATCATATGTCAAATGAATTACAGGAAGATGGACCAATAGGTCTCAAATCATATGTTACATGAATCACATGAATATCCCAGGAGCAATGTTTACCTTGCTCAGTCAGGACAAAAACAAAGCTATTGCATTTGCACTTATATAGTCAATTGTTATACTTGCAGTGTATCTTGATGATATTTGATTATGGATTATGCCATGAGAATTTGATTATTGTTTTTATTCACTGAGTCGCGACTCACCAAATTGCAAATTTTTTTCAGATACTGAAGAATAGGAATTGGACATTTTGGTGCTTTGAGTTTTACATTGAGACATATGGACCACAGGTCGTCGGTTGAATCCCAAGTCTCTCTCTCCTTGTGTCATATACATATATGTACATCAACCACATGTTGGATTGTATGTGTATGAGGGATAAAACCTGTATGAATATGTATTTTGAACATGAATGATATGAGTTATGTAAACGAATATGGCTGTTACATAGCATGTCCAAGTCTTCTATGCCATAGCCAAGCTTCATTCCTAAGAGAGATAAGATGCTTAAAAGATTGGTTAGCCAAATTGTCTAAGTTAATTGAATAGGTATTGCCTTTCCTTTCACCCTTGAAAACAACCTAATGTGGTAACTCGGCATTTTCTAGGGTCAAAGGTGACTTTATTACCTTTGTCACACAATTGACTTACATTTAACAAATTATGTTGCGAGCCATCAACTAACAAAACATCATTAATTAAAGAGCAACCATTCTTACTAATGGTTTCAATGCCAATTACCTTGCCCTTGGCATTGTTACCAAATGTGACATTACCACCTTTTGTTTCTTTCAAGGCCATGAATAGCTTGCTATTGCCCGTCAAGTGCTTTGAGCATCCACTATCCATATGTCAATCATTTGATTCATTTGTGTCTACCAAACATCCCTTATTAGGAGAATCCTCTTGAGCCATGAAGCATATATTATCCTCACTTAAGCTATCATCCCAAATGGTTTGGAAGCTCTTCCTTTTCTTTTTATCCCTTTACTTTTTCTTCTTTAACTTTGGACAATCATACTTAATGTGGCCTTGCTTGCCATACTCATAGTAAGTGACTTCAGTTGATCCCTCTTTGGGATTAGGAGTAGCTTTCTTGAAGTTCCTTCTTTCTTTTCTTATTCTAATAAGCTCTTTGGTCCTTCTGGAGAGCATTGTTAGTTCCTCTTCCTCCTTGTCACTTTCTTCTTCACTTGAAGTAACCTCTACTTCCTTCTCTTTAGACGTAGACTTGAGTGCTAAAGTCTTCTTTTCTTTGCTTTTCATATTTTTCTCCTTTGCCCCTTATTTTCTTCATTTCCTCATCTTTCTTTAAGGCCAACTCATGAGTTAAGAGTTTGCCTATTAAGACATACGTTGGCACCTTCCCTATTTTCGAGTTAGATTCTTGGATACTACACACTCTAGCACCAAATTTCTTAAGAGGCAAGGATTTTAGAATTTTGGAGTTTACCTCATGATTTATGATAATCCTACCAAACTTCTTTATGTTGGTGACGATTGCTAGGAGTCTATTGGTGATATCGGTGATGCTCTCATCCTCCTTCATCATAAATAACTCCCACTCTGTCATATACATCCCTAGTTGGCTAGATTTCACCAAGGTGGTGACTTCATGATAGTTCTCCAATGCTTTCTAAATTCCATGGGCAGTTTGATAATGTTGTACCCTTTCAATTTCTTCTTTTGAGAGAGAGCTTAGAGAGATTGTCATGGCTCTCCTGTTTTTGCCATTGGATCTTCTATGTTCTTCAACTCATTCTTCTCTAGGGATTAGTTCTTCACTTCCACCCACTAATTTGGTGTGTGGCTTTCATTCTTTAATAACAACTTCCTATAGATCCACCACATCCATATCTAGATAGAACTTCATCCTATACTTCCAATGAGTATAGTCAGCTCCATCAAAAAAAGGCTTGAGGTGTGAGTGGATTCCTTTTTGTGCCATTGATCTTTACTCACTCAATTAAGGTTTTTTAATGAGACTTGGCTCTGATACCCCTTGTTGCCCTAGGGCACCAAGAAAAGGGTTGAATTGGTGCTTTATTTAATAAAAATCAAAATAAGGTTAATGTGTTTAAGAAGATGAGTAGGAGAAGAAAGAAATTGACATAAGTGTTTATAGTGGTTCGAGTGTCAACTAACCCTATGTCCACTCCCCAATTCTCTACAATTGGGTATTTCACTCAACTCAATAGGAGTCTCCAAGCTCACACCAAACTTTTATAACTTGTGTTTATGGTTCACACAATAACCTTATGCCTTATATTTTCTAAGCTCACACAAAAACTTCTCACAAATGTTTTCAAGGCTCACACTAAAACCTCTTATAAGTGTTTTCAAGGCTTACACTAAAACCTCTTACAATGGTATTTATTGCTCACACCAAACAATCACAAACACATAAATGAGAATTGAACGAATGAGTAGGAAATTAGCAAGAGATTGGTTACAAATTGATTACATCTGTTTGATGGAGTATTTATAGCTCATATCCATCGAGGGGATGTTAGACCAAAACTATCAACAAATCTCCAAGATGTGCTAGGCAGATTTAGCATTAAATGCTTGTCAGGTGGAAGTTGTGATCGCTACTACCCTTCCGCAATCACGAATTTCCAATTTCCATTATAAAGCTAAAAAATTCAGTAAAAAACCTGTATGTGTCTAATGGCTAGTCCACATGTCAGTTTTCCATTGGATGTCTAAGAAAATATAATCATTATGTTCTAACCACTATCCAAAGTCACGGTTGAGAGATACCTAAGTCTTAAGCGCAATTGAGATCGCGAATACCTCTGCTTGGTGAAGAAGCTTGAACTTCTTGAGTTGTGATCGCTACTAAATTTTTGCCCTTGCAATTTTTTTATCTTTTAATAGACACTTGAGATGCCTAACACACTATGTTTATGGCTTTGGTTCCCTTTATTGTCACTATGAAAGTCACGGTTGCAACCATGGACACTTACCGTGAATTCCTTTATGACTAAGGCTTTGCAGTCTTTGGATGGTTCGTGGCAGCAAAATAACCCACAAATTTCTCTAGCCTGGCTTCATCCTTTCTTGTGATTGATTTGCGGTCATGATTTACCATACACACACCACAAATTCAGATCATCTTTACATTTTTGGAGATTTTGAATTCCATCCTACTTTCAATGAAAAATCTAACTTATAATATGTAAAATAACACTAAATAAAAGTATTAGAATTAATCAATCTCTATTATCAAGATCAAAAGAAGTCCATGATTTTGGTTAAACCAACCTAGTTCAACAATACTAGGATTGTTGGGCGGAGGCCTGGAGGGGTAAGTCCCACATCTTACCGCTAGTGTGCATTCGAAATGTGGCGTTGGCTGTTATGCAAGTATAAGAAAATAGAGTTACGCCTTTGCTAATAGCTATGGTTTTTGGCATAGTGGTAAGCGGTTTGACCCTAACAATTGATATCAGAGCATGTCACGAGTTCGAATCCCTTGAAAGGCATGTTGCTGCAGCAAGTGGCTGGCAGGTGCTGAGGGATTATTGGACAAAGGCCTGAGGGGCCAAGTCCAACATCCTTTCCCCGGTGTGTATTTGATGTTGTGCTGGCTGCTACACAAGTTTAAGGAAATAGAGTTACGTCTTCGTTAATAGCTATGGCTTTTGGCATAGTGGTAAGTGTTTGATCCTAACAAGTTGAATTATAAAGTTTTCAATAAAATTGTTGAGTATGAGACATGTACATTAGGGCTTAAACTCTAGAAACAAATAAGGGTGAAAACAACAAGGGTGTTTACAAACTCATTATTGGTCATTGTGCAAGTAATAAATGAATAAGAATTGAAAGAAGAATGTTTGGGCCCATATTTTAAACATGTGAAATGATCGGTACAAATTTTTTGAAGAGTCACATTTCATCATTTACTGAGGGAAGAAATGCAATGGATGATGCCTTGGCCACTTTGTTATCTATTTGGGATGGGCTAGAGTTGATGCCCATGAAATCGCTTATCATGCTTTGATTTGAGGTGTCATGTTACAAGGATATAAGAGTAATGCAGGTGTTAGTGGAGAATCGCCCCTGATATTTTGATATACATAGGTATTTCAAAAGCGATGAATATCTCGAGGAGGCCAAAAAAAAGATAAAGATGTGATTCAAATGTTGTCTTCATAATTTATGGTCTATGATGGTGTAATGTACAAATGGATGATTGATGGAGTCCATTTGTGATGCTTGGCTGAGGAAGAGGCACATAAAGTTTTAGAGGAGGTGCATGCATTAGTTCGCGGTCCCCACATGAATGGAAAAATGTTGATGAAGAAAATTCTAAGGTTGGAGTATTATTAGATTACTATGGAGCATGATTGTCTTCAAAAGGTACGAAGTTGTCACGAATGTTAGGTTCATGATAGCCTTAGTCATTTGCTGCCAACTGAGTTGAAGAATTTGACCTCACCTTAGTCATTTGTAGCATATGGCATCAATGTGATTGGAGAAATCAGGTCATTTTTATAAGGAGGCATAGGTATATTGTAGTGGCAATAGATTACTTCTCGAAGTGGGTAAAGGCTGAAACATTCGATAAGTTGAAGGCAAAATAGATGGTATGATTCATTAAGAAAAAATCATTTGTCATTATAGAGTGTTGCACTATATTGTCATGAAAAATAGTGTCCATTTCCAAGCAAAGGTCAAGGTCATATTTAGGAAGTATAGGGTGGTCCATCATAACTTGTCACCTTACAGATCGCGGGCTAATAGAGTAGTGGAAGCAGTAAATAAGAATGTTAAATACATCCTAGCTAAGATGGTTGAGATGCACAAAGATTGGTTTGAGAAATTACCTTTTGCCTTATGGGGTTATCGAACTATGACAAGGACATCGACTGAGATGACATTACAATATTTAGTTTATAGGATGGAGGTAGTACTACTGATTGAGCTAGAAGTGAAGTCCTAATAGTTACTAGTTGAGACTAGCATTCCTAAATACTAATGGGTAAAGAGTATATTTGAACAATTGGCTATGGTAGGTGAGGAGATTGAAGGCATTGTTTCATATCCAATTGTATCAAGCTAGAATGGCCAACATATTTAACAAGAAGTTAAACCAAGCATGATAATGGTTGTTAACCTAGTGTAGAAGGTAATCTAGCCATAGGCTTAAGATCCCTACATGGTCAAACTAATATACTGTAGTGGTGGCGGTGAAATTAGTAGATATGGATGAGCATGAATTTACCAAGCAAGTGAACTAGACTTGTTGCAAAAAGTTTCATGTGAGATGTGAGAAAAGTAAGATAGCCCACTAAGTCAAAAATCCATATGGGAGGCTTAAGTAAAAATTAAGGTGTAAAAAAAGAAAAAAGAAAGAAAAAGAGAAAAAAAGAGAAGAGAGAAAAAGCTCATTCAGTCAAAAACTAGATAGGGCGACTTAGGCAAAATTTAGAGCATAAAAATGCATAAAATAAATAGAGTAAAAGTCGAGAGAGTGTGACTGACTACTAGGGGACCATTGACAAGAATTACTGAGCAATGACAAAAAAGACAAGGAGTGATGACAAAGAAGACTAGTGAAGCAAAGACGTTAGGCAAGATAGTAAGATAATCAAGTGTGCCAATGTTAAAAGTGAGAATCATGAATTTAATTAATGTCTAAATATACAAAATGTAAAGAATTCATACCAAGCATAATATCAAATAAAAATACATTTGCATAAATAGAGTGAAATTTAGTTATACATGCCCTTAAACTAGAAGTAAATATAAAATAAATTTTTATGAGGAAAACCATTATCTACTATTTGCTAATGTGATGCCTGTGGATCTAAAAGTAGTGCAACCATGCCATGTGGATCCCGACCTGTGTAGATCTACCATATAGTCTCAACCCTATCCAAGAAGTGTTGAGGCACGAAATCCTCCATAACTGAAGGAAGGAGCTACACGTCAAACTGAGGAGCGTTGAACTGGCAACACATAAAACATACTTGAAACCAAGGCAGGAAGAATGATGCAATCCCCATAAGTCCTTAAGGTAAATCATAATAGATTCCATCATGGTTAGCTCCAATGGATGTCGGTGGTAGTAATGTGAGACATCCACTAGGCCCATTCGGCTCTAGTAGTAGCTAGCCTCAATAGTCAGCGATTGAATGATACTGCGAGTAGTAGAGCCTCACATTAATGGTAGTGGCAGCTAATAATTCCAACCTCTCTTGCAGCCATTTCTTAAAAAAAAAATAAGAAAAATAAGAAGAAGAAGAAAAGGAAACAAAAGAATAAGAAAAGAAAAAAAAAAAAAAGTATGCTCATTAGGTTGAAAACCTAAAAGGGCAACCTAAGCAAAAGTGAATGGCCCATTAGATTGAAAACCTGCAAGGATAGTCCAAGTAAAAGTTAGGACAAATAAAAAATAAAAAGAGAGAAACAATAAATAAAAACACAAGAAAAGCTATTATAGGAGGGACTCTTACTTGAAGCAACAATGTGCTGCCCGTAACATAGTCATTAACACTGAGGGTGATTCCATCAAGTCCTACGATGGTCTCACCTATGATAATAGGCATAAGGGTCCTTCCTAACTCTGCTTCTTCTAAGAGTGGCAACATTTATAGATCAATCACTTTAGTATTCCTCTATGACAAATACTCATCCATAAGAATGGTTATTACAATACGAGCTTGAGCTGCCCGAGCATGACCCCTGGAAGGGAAAATAGTAATGAAATGGGCATAAGGAGCTTCTCCTTGTATAATGTATACTTGGGTACCTCCTCATATTATATGTCGAATAACTCTACCATTTTTTAAACAATTGGTAATCTAGTTGAGGTAGTGCGTTCTGGTCTATAACTACAATGTAATAGTCAATAATTGCTTTAAATTCCTTTAGTAGGGGGCATATCTCCACATCTTCGAAGTGAAAGGTATGGGTAGTAGGATCCCGTAAGTCATAAGTTGCTCGTAAAAAGTTAGGGTTGAGGCAAACAAAAGAAAGGTAATGAATAGCTAAAAGACTCACCTATGGTAGATCAGACCAAATCTAAGGTAGAAGTGAATGTAGAAATGCTCTTGACATGGTTTGGAGGTTGGAAATAGAGGTGTGTAAAGCATATATAAAGTAGGTATTTATAGAGGAAGGAGTGTTTGTAGGTTTGTACAACCTCTAATCATGTCTATACAACCTCTGGTCATGGTTGTACAACCCTTCAGTTAGGCTATGCAAACCTCACTTTAAGCTGTACAAACCTTACTTTGGACTATACAACCATTTGTCCTTCAAAAGAATTAGGTAACATCTCCTTTATCCTTTGGGCTTAAATTGGCATATGTGTCTGCTCTTAAAAACATATGTATGTAAAAGATGGAAATGCATATTTAGAGACATATAATCATGGACCAAAATCATGTTTTTATTTTGGCAAATCAAAACATCAGAGTTTGATGGAAAAAAATGGAGGCAATTTCACCTTAGTTTACCTTAGAAAGTTTTAAGCAAGCATCCTAAAAAGTGGGGCTTTCAAATCGCCCAATAAACTGTAGAACTGTGCAAAATATCTTCTAAATGTGTTGGACTAAAATGGGAAAAAAATATCCTAATAGCTAATAAGGGAACAGGAGTCTCAGGGGCTCAATTGTCTCCACTTTTGAAAGGGGTCATCTTAAAATCCTCAGCCTTATCGTCTGCCACCACATACCCATACTCTGTAGCTGCCTAAGCTAAGGCCTCATTCTCTGCCTCCACTTCTGCCAGACGCTAGTCCTTTCCTATGATCTCGTGGTTTAGATGTTATATAGTTTCCTATAAGAAACATAAAGGTTAGGACAAGGAGGACATAAAATACACATAACACATATTATAACCATGAATACATACATTATTTTGTTTCGCTTACTAACTTGCATAGAGCGCCTCTACTACGTTACAACCCTATTTAGGGTGGTGATCAGATCAACCATACCTCAGCCTGCATACAAGGAATCAACAAAAGAAAGGAGAAGCATCCTAAGAAATAAAACTTAAATCATAAGTCAAAGTACATGAAGACAAATAAGAAAGTGATTACATGGGTGGTCTCGGCGAGCTCAAACATACAAGCAGGCCTGGTGATCTGTAACGACATCTTGGATCTAGTCAATGAAGTCATGTAAGACTCCATTAGACTGTCTAGTTTGACGACCAAGTCATTAACCTCTATAGGCTCCATGCCTTTTGAAGCCGATCCACAGGCCCATTTGTGGGCCTAGATAGTAGCAATGCCAGAAACAAAAGTATGAATGACAGACCTTGAAACAGCTTATGCTGTAGTGCCCTGGCTTCCATGCTACCGAATGATCTCCTTGTCAGAAGTATGTGAAGGGAACGCTCGAATAGTTTCCTCTAATAGAGGAAGATTCCCTACTAATGAACCTTAAGGTTCCAAGTTTTATTTTGATGATTACATACATGCCAAATAACTAATCCTTGTCCAAGTTATTTGTGTTAGAACTTATAGGTATATCCTTTTTTTAGACCATGATGACTGGAGAAGGTAGTTTGTTTAAAAACTCAAAATGTTAGAGAGTGAAAGTCAAGGCAAACTCAATTTGACAGACCAATAGTTGTTGTCTTTATCTAATAGGCATTATTGATATGCCACTGATGAACCTTAAGGTTTCGAGTCTTATTTTAATGATTGCAAACATGTCAAAGAGTTAATTCTTATCCAAGTTATTTGTGTTAAAACTTATAGGTATATCATTTTTTTGGATCATGATGATTAGAGAAGGTAGTTTATTTAAAATTTCAAAATATTAGAGAGTGAAGCTAAAGGCAAACGCAGCTTGATAGACCAATAGTCATTGTTTTCTTCTAATAAGCATTATGGACCAATCAACGAACATTAAAGATATCATAATAGGTATTAGTGAAACACCTTAACTTAAGTATAGCCTTTTGGACCTTCCAATGGGTGTTACCTATATTTGTAACAAGCATTGGACAATTCCTCTGACATGGCCTTACATATTAAACTTTGCAACAAACATTATATTTTTGCACTAAGCTTGGATCTTGCCCTTAAACAACCATTACACTTTCTTAATAAGTGATAGACAAAATGCCTTAGATTGAGCAAAATTATCTAGAACCTAAAATGGGCATCGGTCCATCTCGACAAGCATTAGAAAATCTTCTAAATTAAGCCAAAAATTATGGGTCTCCTAATGAGTCACACTCAATATCCCAGTAGGCGTTGAGCACATTCAATGGGCATTGGAAGTTCACCAATAGGCATTAGACAAATGCACTAATTTGAGCTTTAAACATTGGACCCCTCAACGAGTGACATTCATATCTCAACAAGCATTGAAAGTGCCACCAACAGCTGTTGCAAACTATCTAACAATTGTTAAAGGACTTTTGTAGATCCTAAAAAATAGAGTATCAAGTTCATACATTTTAGGAATTAATAATAGGCATTGACTGTCTTCTAGCGGGCATTAAAGTTTAAATGCAACGACCATTGTTTTTGTCCAACAACTAGTCCCAATTGGCATTTTAATAGAGCCAACATCCATTGAGAGTGTATTTTGCTTGTCTACCACCTGTTTGTATGAAATCAATGATTTTTTATGCTTTAGCAATAGGCATGGGAATGTCTCAACATGCGTTACTTACTCTGAGGTGCAATGTAAAGTGAAAGCTTTCTCTCTGACGACTTGTTCTTTATTCATGGTATAAAAGGACCTGCTCTCAATAGAAATACATAGAGAACTGTTCCATTAAGCGAGTATCATTTTGTGAAAGCTTTTCTCAATAAAAAAAAGGTAAACAAAAGTGATCTAACAATTAAAAAAAGTTAATTATTCAAAGCTTGCAAATGTTATCTTCAAAATAGAGTTTGAAGGATAAGCTTTCTAGAAATTCTCTTTACATTCTCAGCCTCATCAAGCATACCTTGTGGAAGTACTTGAGTGTCTTTATTGCTTGAGTGAGAAAGTTTTTTCTTTCTCCTTCTTAAAGTGTTGTATTTAGTTTGAGGAAACCTTAGGTTAGGAAACCTTAAAAACTAGATCTTGTGAAAGGTTTAAGGTAGTACTTGGAAACTACTTTAGGTTAAGGTTAGTAATCTTTGCAATATGCTTGTTAGAGGTTGACAGAGCCTAAAAATCTATCACTTGCAAAGGCTTGGTAAGTGTTAAGAAACTTACTTTATAAAGGTTGTTGATAGCACCTTAAGTTATCAACATAGTGAAGGCTCTAGTAGAGATACTAAAGGAGATGACTTAGGTCAGTTGTGTTAAACCTTCATAAATCTTGTGTCTAGATTCTTTATCTTTTTTAACTTGGTTTTAATTTTTAATACTTTCAATTGTCCTATTTAAGCCCCCTTCTAGGGCACCAAGGGGCAATAATTAGTATGATAACATGTATCTTTATCAAATTTTGAGTGCTCTAAGCAAAGATTATGGCAAGTCATAAAGAATCACAATACATTCACAAGCCTCCACTCTTCAAGGGAGGTGACTATGGTTACTGGAAGAATCATATGGAGATCTTCCTTGATAGTGAAACTAGTAAACTATGGGACATTGTTAAAGAAAGAGGAAAAGTACCAACAAAGCTAGTTGGAGATGTTTCAGTACCTTAGACAAAAAGTGAGTGGACTGTTGAAGAAAAAAAAAAGGCAAACCTCAAGAATAGAAGAGCAATGCATGTTTTGTTATATACAATCCATAAATCTCAGTATACTAAGTTGCAAATGTGTACATCAACCAAAGAAATATGGATGCATTGTAAAATCAGCATGAAGCAACCAATGAACTAAAGAAAAAGATACAAATGCTCATATGCATGTGTGAAACATTTGTATACCAACTTAGTGAAACTATTACTAATATGTGCAATAGATTCATAGACATTATGGGTACTCACAAAACTTTGGGGAAGTCATATTCAAATGAGGATATGGTAGTAAAAATTTTGAAAAAACTTCTTAAAGATAAATGGGAAGCTAAGAAGACAGCTATAGAATAAGCCAACAAGCTAGAAGCATTGTCACTTGATGAGTTTGTAGGAAAGCTATTGGTTCATGAGATCACTTTTAAGAAGCCTACTGAAGGTTCAGGAATAAAGAGGAAGGACTTGGCATTAAAAGCTAAAAAGGTACACTTTGTAACTTCTTCTCTTTTTATTCACAAACTTCTTCCTCTGTCAGTGATGATGAAGATAGTAGCGAAGATGAGTAGCTTACCCTTACCACCAACCAAGTAAAGAGGTTCCTTTCAAACAAATGCAAAAAAGCAATAAGACATAAAAGGAAATGAACTAAGAGTCAACTCACCTGCCATGGATGCAATGAGAAAGGCTACATAAAATTCAAATGTCCTATGATAAAAAAGAGTAAATTTCCTTCTAGAAAACACACTTCTAAAAAAGGAATGGAAGTGTACAAAACCATTTGGGATGATACTAGTGACTCCAAACTTGATAAGGATGAAACTGGAAAGGAGCTAACTAACCTCTATCTTATGAAACTGAGGAAAAACCAAATGAATTCTTAAGTGAACACTCATCCAATAGTGATAATGATAGTGATGGTGACAAAGAGGTAAATCCTTTTGACTTCTACTTTAAATAAGAGTTATACTCTATGGTTTCAAAACTATTGGCCCTAGGCACCAAGAAGGGGGGGTTGAATTGGTGTATAAAAATTAAAATTGGAAAGAGAGAGGAGAAATAAGATGAGAGGAAACATAAGATTTATAGTGGTTCAGGTATAATCGATCCTACGTCCACTCCCCAATTCTTCGAAATTAGGTATTCCACTATCTTTCAAAGGTGTTTTCAAGCTTACACCAAACTTTTACACTTGTGTTTTGAAGGCTCACACAACAACCTATACACTTCTATTTTTAGACTTATACAACAACCTTTACAACTTGTGTTTTAACAGGCTCACACAATAATCTCTCTTAGTGTTTTAACATGCTCACACTATAACCTATTACAAATGGTGTTTATGGTCACACCCAACAATGACTTAAAGAATAACAAAGAGTGAGTAGCAAAATTGCAAGAG
Source organism: Omphalea diandra (assembly GCA_949677035.1). Classification (NCBI taxonomy): domain Eukaryota; kingdom Viridiplantae; phylum Streptophyta; class Magnoliopsida; order Malpighiales; family Euphorbiaceae; genus Omphalea; species Omphalea diandra. The sequence goes on from CATIWR010151838.1 coordinate 12,279, forward strand.
TTTGAGTACAAAGTTATTAATTCTCTTGCATTTACATATGTTTGGTGAGATATTTATAGCCTCTACCCACCAAAGAGATATTGCAATAAAACTGGTACAAAATTATTAAAGTGTACTAGACAGATCTTCACATTAAATGCTTGATTGTCGTTTCGTGGTCGCTACTACTTATTCACAGTCACAAATTCCAAATTCCATAAAGAAAATCTCATTTGTGTCTAACGACTAGTCCACATAGTAGCTTCTGATTATGCCTTTCACCTACTCTCAAAAGTAGCGGTCGTGATTTATCTTGTACAGGACACGACTGTAGACGCAAATTCCTTTGCCAAAAGTGTTCATCTTCTTCTTTTGGGTTCGCGGTCACTACCAACAAGTTTCCTTCGTGATTTTTGACTTCCAACGGTTACCTAGGACACTTGTCAAGATGTGATTGTGGACTTGATTGCATCTTGAGTTACTTATAAATTCGCGGTTGCATCTGAGGCAAGGTTTACATCGCGAATTCGTCTGTCACTTTTGGAGTTCTTCCTTTGGATGAATGCGATTGAAAATGACTCTGCGATTTTGTCTGTCTGATTTTCTAGCGAGTCTTCTAATGGATCGCGGTCGCGAATCTTAGATTGCTGTCGCGATTTAGAAGTTACTTCATATACTTTGAAGATTAAGATTTCTATCCAACTTTTAACTTAAAGACTTATACAAAAACAACAAAACAACACTAAATAGAAACATTAAAAATGATTAATCCCCTTTGTCAAGATCAAAAGAGGCCCAAAATTTAGGGTTAACTACCCTAGTCCAATAGTCATTATAAAATCACATATTAAAATAAAATTAATTTTATCACACAAATTTTAATTATAATACACAAAATTTTTTATAATGAATGATTTTTTTATCATTGAACATTATATGTTTATTTGTAAATTAATTTAAATTATGATATATGACTTGAATATAATTTTATATGAATTTAATTCAATTGTTTTATTATATATAGTTATTTACTTAAAAAATTATATTTAATTTATTAAACATTTAAATAAAAATAAAAAATTTAAATCAAGTTTCGTTTATATAAAATCTATCTTACTAAAAATAATTTTTTAAGAGAAAATTATTTTTTTATCTCTTAACGAACTACAAAAAAATATTGCAAAAATGATAAAAAAATTCAAATAAATATTTTAAAATTGAATAATAAATAATCCAACAGATATGAAATATCAATTTTAAGAGTAAATTTGAATTTAACTCAAAAAATCTTTCATGCATACACAATTCGAGCTACTTGGCCACCCAAAACTTGGGCAACTCGAACCACCTAGGCTTGAAACACATTAACCTAGAAATGATTTGACTCGAAAGCTATCCAATCACACCCATTTGCCACTTCTACTATTCAGTGATGGTTACAGTTGATCTCCCTTCTCTACTTCATCACACCATCTCAATTTTCGACCTAACTTTTACACTTTATTTTGTGAATGAGAGAATGTCAGGGAAAAACACTAACAAAAGGAAAATGGGTAGAGAAATGAACTTTCTTCTGTTTGATAATAAGGAAGAAAGAAGAATGAATAGAAAAATATTCCCTAGAACCCACTACTTTTCATCTCCCGTTTTTGGAGAGAAATGAAGGGAAAACAAATCTTTTAGTAATGAAAATTATAATTATGTCTATAATTCTTTGTATTTTTTCTATACCATTTATTTTTATCTTTCTCACTTCTTCTATACATCTAACAACTTTTATAGATCTGATTACACTTGTCCATCCCTTCCTTTATCACGACTCCGCATCACAAATTCAAAGCAACGAACAACAACAATTATCTTTATGAGTTAGTATTAATTAATATAGTTATAGAGTTCAATTCAATAAGTAATTTTTATAAAAAAAAAATATAACCTCATTAGCCCACGTTTATTATAATATAAAAGATAAAATAGTAATTTTAATTTAAAAAATTTTCCTTTTTCTTCCTTCCTTTTTTACTATTTTCCAAATAAGGAAATGATATTTTTTTTCTATCATTTTTTCTCTAATTTTATATATTTTCAAAAAAATTAGAGAAAGTAATTTACCTTTTGTTTCCTTTTCTTCACATTTCTTTCCCTACCTTCTCTTGCTTTCACCCTACTTTTTTTCCAGACAAGTGGTTAAAGAATTGGGAGATCTACGAGATCTGATTTAATTTTGATTTAAAATATTTAAAAGAATGGTCCATTCCCGAGTTTTCTGCGTCGGAACCGCCGATACAAAGCTGGATGAACTCCGGTTCCTTTCTGAGTGCGTCCGTTCGAGTCTCAGCTCCTTGTCCAACAACTCATCTTCTAAGGTAACCTGATTCTTTTCTATCTTCCCACTGTCGTTTAGTGAATGGAAGGGGCAAAAAGGATTTGGTCTTTAAAATCAGTAAAAACATCAATCAGTGGCTGTCTCGCAGGTAGAAGTTGTGGTAGTTGATGTTTCTGTTGGTCGTAAGGAGATCAGCGGCATTGGGGATTTCACATTTGTAACAAGAAAGGATGTTCTTGCTTGCTTTTCGGGTTATATGGAAAAAACGCAGAACGTGCTTCCTGATGACAGAGGCCAGGCTGTTGCTATAATGAGTAAAGCACTTGAACATTTCTTGAATAAAGCTCAGGCGGATAATGTCATTGCGGGGGCAATTGGACTTGGAGGAAGTGGAGGGACATCTTTATTATCGTCTGCTTTTAAATTGCTTCCATTTGGGTTGCCTAAGCTTATTGTGTCTACGGTAGCTAGTGGTCAAACTGAACCTTACGTGGGTACTTCAGATTTGATATTGTTTCCATCTGTAGTTGATGTTTGTGGGATTAACAGTGTTAGTAGGGTTTTGTTGTCGAATGCTGGCTCTGCTTTTGCTGGAATGGTTATCGGAAGTCTTGTGAGGGGAGGAGACTCTTGTCGTGTTAGTGAGAAATTAACTGTCGGTATAACTATGTTTGGTGTGACAACACCATGTGTAAACGCTGTTAGAGAAAGGTTGGTAAGAGAAGGTTATGAGACCTTGATTTTCCACGCCACTGGGGTTGGAGGCAGGGCCATGGAGTCTCTTGTTAAACAGGGATTCATACAGGTGATATTTCTTCAGAATTAATTTTCATTCTGAAATGGACTTGCCGTTGTGAAGTAAAGTTTAGGACGTTTGTTTAGAGTTACTAGTCCAGCCTTTCCAAAGTACTTAAAATCAAGTTACATGCTAATTTGAATTCCCAATTGAAAGAAAAAAAAAATTGCGAATCTAAATTCTGCCTTTTTGGACTGATCCAATCTCAACAGATGATTCTAAAATGTGATGAAGTGTTTATCATCTAAAGATTCTTATGTTTCTGTTTGCATTTGGCTTCTACAAATCCATGTTTTTCCCACTGCTGTTTTTACAGAAGTTCTTGAAACCAGAAAATTTTGATCGAAAAGTTTCAAGTGATACCATCAACTTTCTCTTCCTTCTACTACAATTTGTTACATGCAAGGATTCTTTCGTTTATTCATAATTAAAAAATTTTTCTTTCTTGAGTCTTTCTGCTAATTATTTTCTGCCTGTGTTTGACATAGGCTACTTTGGTGTGGATTTGCCTCCGTTACTTATGATAGGCTTACTTTATTACTTGATAATGGTTTTGTTTCTGAATCATATTCATTCTTTATAACCTTGTTTAATTGTTGCTGTTACTTAGGGTGTTTTAGACATTACTACAACAGAGGTTGCAGATTATGTAGTTGGAGGTGTTATGGCTTGTGATAGTTCCCGCTTTGATGCAATCTTGGAAAAGAAGATTCCTTTGGTCTTGAGTGTAGGAGCTTTGGACATGGTGAACTTTGGAGCTGTAGATACGATCCCTCCTAATTTTCAGCAAAGGAAGATTCATATGCACAACGAGCAGGTGATAATCCTGTATGAAGTTTTCTCCACTTTTTTTTTTTCTGCATATATTTTGGCATTGGAATACCTCCAAAATGAGCAGGATAATATTGCTTTTCTGCATGATGATTGGGAATGAAATCATTTCTTTCTTTAGCCCTGCTGTCCCTTTTACTTGGCCTTTGTTACTGAAATAACAAATTAGTGGAACCTGATCTGCTTTTCTCTACTGGACTATTGGACACAGTGCTTGATAATTTTGGATTTTATTCTGTAGTCAGGCACTTGAGCTGGTATATTTTCTTTATATATTGTCAATTTCAGGTGTCACTTATGCGAACCACATTGGAAGAGAATAAAAAATTCGCTAGTTTTATAGCAGACAAACTCAACAGGTCATCATCAAAAGTCCATGTTTGCCTGCCTCAAAAAGGTGTCTCAGCTTTAGATGAACCTGAGAAACCCTTTTATGATGCTGAGGCTACTGCTACTTTAATAAATGAGCTACAGAAGCTAATTCAGGCAAATGAACACCGGCAGGTACTTTTATTGCTTGTTAAATGGTGCATGTCGCCATTCCAGTTTTAATTTAATATGATCAGCTACTCTGTATTTTCTATTTATTACCAAGATGGGATTGAAAATGGTTGATGATGATAGGTCAAGATTTATCCATGTCATGTCAATGACCCTGAGTTCGCAGATGCATTGGTGGACTCATTTTTAGAGATCAGTTCTGAGAAACCTGTGGATTTGACTTCTTCCCAAAATGCCATTCATGAACCCTGTCAAGAGAATCAAAATGATTCCAATGTGAAATCTTTGAGTTGTGGGGTTAACTCTTATAGTCCAAGTGGCTACCCAGATGCAAGACCAGGTTTAGTAAGACTTCTCCATAATAATAACTTGTTAATGTACTGATTCTGCATTGGTTATATGTCAAACAACTTCTCACATCAATAAAGAATTAACTTTTTGTTGGAAAGTATAATTCTAGTGATCATATTCAACCTTAAGATGGTAAGAAATTCTCAAGGAAAACCTAATCAGTTAACAAATAATTTCTATTACGACAGAAACTATGCAGAAGACTCAAGCAATATTGCGGCAACTAAACGATCAAATAGAAAAAGGTTTACCCATTATAGGGGCTGGTGCAGGGACTGGAATATCTGCAAAATTTGAGGAAGCTGGTGGTGTTGATTTAATAGTATTATACAATTCAGGGCGATTCCGCATGGCAGGAAGGGGTTCCTTAGCAGGCTTATTACCTTTTGCTGATGCAAATGCTATAGTGATTGACATGGCCAATGAAGTTTTACCAGTAAGTTTTATAGTGCTAAGTCGTTTAAGAAAGAAGCTTTTACATTTTTTCATTCATCTGTTTGAACAGTTGAACCTCTCTCTCTCTTTTTTTTTTGGCTTCCAGCCTATTGTTAAATTCTGCAAATTGCATTGAATGAGATGCTATTTTAGAAACTTGGTTGGCCAGGGCAGTAAAGGAAAACCCACTAGTAGAAATGACATGTATGAAAATAAAACAGAAGAACACAAAAATCACATTTAAGTTTTGATTAGGCAGAAAGATACAGAAATTAATTTAATATGTATGATCTTCATATGTAATTCATGAACAACTGATTGCACTTACACTGGACAGTTGACTTCAATCAATTTTTGCAAATTGATGGCAACTGCAGACTACATAGTATCCCAGTTTGCTTCATGTTCTCAATTAACTATGGGATGGCTCTCTCTCTCTCTCTCTCTCTCTCTGTGTGTGTGTGTGTGTGTGTTTGTGTGCATGTCTGCATGTACACACATCATCCATTTGTACATATGTAAATTTTGTTTACTAAATGGTGTGTACCATTTTTCAGACTTTAAATCTCAATCTGCATCACTCAATTGTTGCTAAATTTGAAACTAATTAAAGAAAAAAATTTGTAGATTGTGAAGGGGGTACCAGTCCTTGCTGGGGTATGTGCAACTGATCCTTTTCGCCGAATGGATTACTTCCTAAAGCATTTGGAATCAATTGGGTTTTCTGGAGTGCAAAATTTTCCTACTGTTGGATTGTTTGATGGTAATTTTAGACAAAATCTGGAAGAGACAGGAATGGGATATGGGTATCTCTTCAAAACTATGTTTTCCACAGAGATATACTTTTTTGTTATCTGTTTCCTCTTATTACTTCTATTTTTCATTTCTTCACGGTTAGCTTGGAAGTCCAGATGATTGAAAAAGCACATAAAATGGGTCTTTTGACAACTCCCTATGCTTTTAACCCAAATGAAGCTGGGGAAATGGCAAAAGCTGGCGCTGATATCATTGTGGCGCATATGGGGCTCACTACATCAGGGTCTATTGGTGCAAAAACAGTTGTATCATTGGAAGAAAGTGTACTACGTGTTCAAGCTATTGCAGATGCTGCACATAATATCAACACCAATATTATTGTTCTTTGCCATGGAGGTACATTAAAAACTCGTGTTTCTTCTAATGAAATTCTGGTGGTTATTTATTTCAAAATTTGGTGGATGTTACATTGGCATTATATCGTTTGCATGTGGTTTGCTATGAATTTGTTTGTGATGTGCATATTTTGGTGCTTCATTCTGCTATCCTGCAAATTATAACGCAGGATTTTTGTTTTTTGATCTCTTGTTGCATATTAGAGTTTTTAGCTTTTGAACGTCTTGTTGCATATTGGAGTTTTTAATTTTTGAACATTCTTTAATATGCATGGCTGTGCTTCATCAATTTGGGTTTTGCATGTTATGTTGATATTCATGTTCTGATTTAAGCTATTAATCATTTTAAAGAATGTTTCAACAATGTTTGGTTTGTTGATTACCAATTTTCTTCAATAACTATAGTTGTTGATATCCATATTGAATGTTGTTGGTACAATTACATATTATTCTGGAACCTATTTTCAGGCCCTATATCTGGTCCTATAGAGGCAGAATTCATATTGAAGAGAACTGAGGGAGTCCATGGATTCTACGGCGCATCAAGCATGGAGAGGCTACCCGTTGAAGAAGCTATAACAAGCACAGTACGGCAGTATAAATCAATTTGCATCAAATGAGGTTTCATATTTGTATATCATTAAGTTGATGTTTATATATGATTATCATAATTATTGAGTACTGTTTTTTGCCCATAGCTCCCCTGCAATAAGAGTGCGATAAAATAAGGTTCTGAGGATGCAAAGAACAAGAAAAATTGTTGAGTCATCACATCATATGAACAATGCCATTCTATATTAAACTGTAACTCAGGACTGATAATGACAATGCTCTCCATTTGTTAGACTGACTGCATCAATCATAAGCAAAACCAGGTACCATATCACCATCTCAATTAGCTAAATTTTAATTTTCAAGGGAAAAGTAGAGGAATTAAGCTATTCATGTTTGGCTTGCCCCCGCATTGGTTGCGAGATAGGGTGTCAATTTTAGTATGTAACCAATCTTATCAAATTAAAGGCCGCTAAGAACACGAGTCAGCACTCACCCTATATTTATAGTTGTAGTTTTCCTATATTTATAGCAACAAAAACAAAAAGCAAAGATAAATGAACAGTTCAATTCTGTTATTTGTTGGACATGGCATAGACCATCAATTTGACTAGTGTTAACAGTAGTTTTTGTCCTCCTTAAATCATGAAAATAATCAAACAAGAACTCATTTTTTATGAGATGCCAAATTTGGACCTAATGAAAAAAGAAAGTTCATTTATTCATTAAAAAAAAAAAAAAAAGGCATAAGAAAATAATTCATTGTTCCTTCGATGAACGAGTTTATATAAGAGGAAATGGGGATGGGGTCCTTCTCTCGCTCCTGAGCTCCGTAGGCAGATTTTCATTTCCTATAATTTTTTATATATTAATTTAATTAAATATATTCAAAAAATTATTTTTTATGAGTATTGGCTTCACTAATCAATCAAGACTCTTATTTTTATTAAATAATTTTATTATTAAAATAAATAAATTTTGTTGGTCCTAAGCACCAAGAAGAGAGAGATTGAATTAGTGTAAAAAAATTAAAATTAGAAAGAAAGAGAAGAAATAAGATGAGAGGAACACAAGATTTACAATGATTCGAATGTAATTTACCCTACGTCCACTCCCCAATTCTTTGAAATTGGGTATTCCATTATCTTTCAAAAGTGTTTTCAAGCTTATACCAAACTTTTACACTTGTGTTTTGAAAGCTCACACAACAACCTTTACACTTGTGTTTTTAGGCTTACATTACAACCTTTACAATTTGTGTTTTAACAAGCTCACACAACAACCTCTCTTAGTGTTTTAACAAGCTCACACTATAACCTATTATAGATGGTGTTTATACTCACACTCAACAATGACTTAAGGAATAGAAAAGAGTGAGTAGCAAGATTGCAAAAGTTTGGATACAAAGTTATTAATTCTCTTGCATTTACATTTGTTTGGTAAAGTATTTATAGTCTCTACCCACCAAAGAGACGTTGCAATAAAACTGGTACAAAATCATCAAAGTATGCTAGACAGATTTTCGCATTAAATGCTTGACAGTCGTTTATCGGTCGCTACTATATATTCGTAGTCACGAATTCCAAATTCCATAAGGAAAACCCCGTTTGTGTCTAATGGCTAGTCCACGTGGCAGCTTCTGATTAGTGTATCAGGAAAATATAATCGTTGTCTTTCACCTGCTCTCAAAAGTAGCGGTTGCGATTTATCTTGTACAGGCCGCGACTCTAGACGCGAATTCCTCTGCCAAAAGTGTTCATCTTCTTCCTTTGGATTCGCAGTCGCTACCAACAAGTTTCCCTCGCGATTTTTGAGTTCCGACGATTACCTGGGACACATGTCAAGTTGTGATTGTAGACTTGATTACATCTTGAGTTACTACGAAATTCGCGGTCGCAACTGAGGCAAGCTTTACACCGCGAATTCGTCTGTCACTTGTGGAGTTCTTCCTTTGGATGAATTGCGATTGAGAATTACTCCGCGATTTCGTCTGTCTTAACTTTTAGCTAGTATTTTAATGAGTCGCTGTCACAAATTCTTGATTGCGATCGCGATTTAGAAGTTACTTTACATACTTTGAAGATTAAGATTTCTATCTAACTTCTAACTTAAAGACTTTCACAAAAACTGTAAAACGACACTAAATAAAAACATTAAAAATGATCAACCCCCTTTGTCAAGATCAAAAGAGGCCTAAGACTTACGGTTAACTACCTTAGTCCAACAATCTCCTCTTTTTTTATTTTGACAACTTAGATTGATCCTAAAGAGAAAAGGATGCAGGAAAGTGAAGTTGGATTGTAATATGATTCAATGAATGCTTATGAAAAAATTTACTAAGTATAACATTTATTCAATCAAAGGTGAAGTTGATAAAACAATAGGTATATTGCTCCCCCTCAACTTATGCTATAGTTATTCTCAAGTTATGTCATTATTTTCTCCCTTTCACAATCTCTCCCCTTTTGGCAATATCAAAAAGAGGGTATATAAGGAAAAGAAAGAAAGAAAATGAAACTCATGCATAAGAATTCAAAGGGAGCAAACATAATGCAATGGATAAAGGAATAAACATCAATCACATAAGATAGCAATGTTTGCAAAGAAATAAGTTTTATTTATATATTCATAATTGTGGGATCATAAGATTTGTAAAAAAAACATAAGGGAAGTGAAAAATAAATAAAAAAGATCCCTAATCTAAAGTAGTGGAGAATCATCTCCGGAAGATGGTGTATCTGGCGCTTGTTGTTCTCCCTCAGCTTCGTATCCATCCTTTACGTTATCTTTATTGCCATCTCCATCTTGCGTATCTTCAAATTTGGTGAAGTCCAGAAGATGACAAGGAGGAACTCCTAGTTTCTTTTGGAGATCCATCATATTGCTATGAAGATGAGAAAGAAAGAGGAACCTTCTTTTCATCATCCTCATAAGCTTGTCCAACTTGCGATTAATGGTGGCAAGAGATAACTTGGACTTTGGTTTCGGTTGAGGAGGAGGGATTGGAATGTTGCCTTCTTCGATTTGAAGCCTCTTTCGCTTGGAAGCTTGGAAGGTTTCCATCTTCTTAACTCTGATGGCATTAAGGGTATAGATATAAGTGTTCAGATGGATTGCCTTGGCGTTGATGAGGTAGGTTAGGTCTAGGAAGTTTTGAGAGGGAATGAGCTTCTTGGTGAGGAATTTCTCTTTTGCCTCATTAAGTGCTCCAACAAAGCAGTAAATGGCTGTTATGTGAGAGGGCAAGAGAAACTGACTTTTGGGTTTAGTACTCATGTGGATCAATTGATCCATAAGGTAACTGCCAGTTTGGATAGATTGGTTTTTGACAAGGCAAAATAAGAATGCCAAGTCCTTCTATGAAACCTTCTCGTTACCATCACCTCTTGCATTGACTGAGAAGGTGATGATGCGATGAAGGATCCACATGGGTAGGGTTTTTATGTGTTTGGATAAGGAGGAGTGGGGGTCGTGTTTGGTTTCGATGGATATCTCCGACCAAAATTCAGAGTAGAAGACGTCGAGTGCGGATATGATGAATGAGATATGTTTTCCGACTTGTAGGTTGAAAAGTGAGGATAATTGGTCGAAGGTGATGTATAAGGGGTCGCCAAAGGCTCTGAACACCAACCCGTATTTGTTGGCTCTCGAATCGGATTTCTGGTTGAGTTGCACGGTGCACATGAACTCACGTACTATCTCCTCATATCCTGGTTCATCTCGAAAGATGAATTCATTCTAGCCCAAATTGGAAAGAAAGGAGCGGATCTCCATATTGATGCCCAATGTCTTTAGCATGAAGTCGATGGGATTTTGTTTGACAGAATTACTTTGGAGGAGTTCGCCTTGAATCTCTCCTTTTCCTTCTTGGTGATTCCCTTCATGAGATGGAGGGCAGGAGGTGCAGAGGGCTGAGTCATTGCCTTGCCTTTGTCAAACTTAAAGAATTTCTTGGGAGCCATTACAAAAGAGAGGAAGAAAGCTTGAGAGATTTTAGAGAGAGATGAAGTGTTTGGAAGTGAAGTGAGGAAAACACTGTTGAAGGGGGTATTTATAGGCTTGAAGAGGTGCAAAAAGGTCATAACGACTAAAAATGAATTAAATGAAGAGAGAAAATGGTTGGCAATCAAATCACTTAATTGTCTAGGTGGTTACTTTAATTTGCGTCTGTAAAATTGGAAGTCGTGACCGCGAATTTCGAAAAATGTGAGTAACAGACAAATTTTCCTCAGGAAAAGACGTGTCAACGGTCATATTTTTGAAAAATTGACCGAAATTTGCAGTGGAGAGCAATTTTCGTGATCGCGAATTGACATTTGACAGCTGGGTGAAGTTGACTTGTAATTCGCGACCGTGAATAAGAAATAGCGACCGCAAATTATGAGTCAGTAAGGATAAGTATGAGAAAATTTTGAAAACATGTGATCCACTGGAAATAAATAATAAACTTATTCATACAATCATCACTCATGCATAACTTACATAACAATTAATCATAGCATCAAAATTTTCACTTTAGGGAACTTCCATCAAGCATTCACAATTCTCTCTTAATGAAGTTCATCCTTTCTTCATTTAGAGGTTTAGTGAAAATGTCTGTAAGTTGATGATTTGTATCAATAAATTATAATACAACATCACCATTTTGCACATGATCTCTAAGAAATGGTGTCTAATATCTATGTGCTTACTCCTAGAGTGTTGGATGGAATTTCTAGAAAGATTAATAGCACTTGTGTTATCACATTTGATGGGAATGTGATCAACTATTTTGTCAAAATCCTTTAATTGTTGTTTCATCCAAAGAACTTGGGTGCAACAACAACAACTCGCCACCACATACTTGGCTTCCGCGGTAGATAAGGCAACCGATACTTGCTTTTTACTAAACCACAAAACTAGGCATTCACCTATGAATTGGTAAGTCTTAGAAGTGCTTTTTCTATCTAGCAAGCTTCTTGCATAATCCGCATCCAAATACCCTGTGAGACTAAATGAAGAATCCCTAGGATACCATAATCCTAAGTGTATTATGCCATACAAATACTTAAAGATCCTTTTAACAGCATTCAAATGAGATTCTCTAGGGGTCGTTTGAAACCTGGCACACATGTAAACACTAAACATGATATCCGGTCTTGAAGCGGTAAGATAGAGTAGAGATCTAATCATACCTTGATATCTCTTTTCATCTACTTCTTTACCCAATTCATCCTTATCTAGTTTGATGGTACTACTCATTGGAGTTTTAGCTACTTTGCAACCGTCCATTTTGAATTTCTTTAGTATTTTCATTATATATTTGGTTTGGTTAATGAAGATCCCTTCCTTGGATTGCTTGATTTGTAGACCGAGAAAGAATTTGAGCTCTTCCATCATGCTCATTTCAAATTTCCTAGTCATACATTTAACAAAATCCTTACAAAGAGATTCATTAGTAGCACCAAAGATAATATCATCAACATAGATTTGAACGATTAATGTATCATGCTTGTGTTTTTTGACAAATAGTGTGGTGTCCACCTTCCCTTTCTCAAAATCATTTTTCAAGAGAAATGAACTAAGCCTTTCATACCAAGCTATTAGAGCTTGTTTTAATCCATATAAGGCTTTATTGAATTTGAAAACATGGTTTGGAAAACAATGAGACTCAAAACCTATAGGCTATTCAACATAGACTTCCTCCTCTATGATGCCATTCAAAAAAGCACTTTTCACATCCATTTGAAAAAGTTTAAAATTCATATGACATGCAAAAGCTAAGAGAACCTAATGACCTATAGTATTGCAACGGGGGCAAAGGTCTCATCATAATCTATTCCTTTCTATTGGTTGTATCCTTTGGCAACCAATCTAGCCTTATTTCTAGTAATGAGACCTTGCTCATATAACTTATTCCTAAACACCTACTTACAACCTATAATTGGGTGTTCCTTAGGCCTAAGAACAAGTTCTCATACCTTGTTTCTCTTAAATTGATTGAGTTCTTCTTGCATAGCAAGTACCCAACCCTTATCATAAAGAGCCTCATCAATTAACTTTGGCTCAAGTTGAGAAACAAATGCAAGATTATTATCAAAGAGTTTAGATCTAGTACTTACACCCTTATAAGTATCACTAATGATTAGGTCCTTAGGGTGATACTTAGAGAATCTCCAATCTTTGGGTAGATCTTATATTGGCTCAATTGATTGTTGATGTTGATGTTGGTCTTCATCTATTCTTGATGAATCACCTTCTTCCTTTTCTTTATCAACTCTCTTTGTAGAATCATCAAATTCCAGCTTTTCAAGATCACCAATAAGATCATAAATAAAAATACATTTCCCAATATCAAGTTTACTAGATTCATAAAAAACAACATTCATAGATTCTTCAACTACCATTATACTTTTGTTAAAGACTCTATGTGCTTTATTTGTGGTGAAATAACCTAAGAAGAATCCTTCATTTGTTTTGGAGTCAAATTTCCCAAGATTATCCTTGGTGTTCAAAACATAACACCTACATCTAAATACTCTTAGGTATGAAATTTTTTGTTTTCTACCATTCCAAAGCTCATAATAAGTTTTATTGAGAATGAGCCTTTTGAAAACTCTATTTGCATTATAACATGAGGTATTAATGGCTTCGGCCCAAAAGTAATTTAGTAAGGAATACTCATTGAGCATTGTCCTAGCCATTTCTACCAAAGTTCTATTTTTCCTCTCTATAACACCATTTTGTTGTGGTGTTATAGGAGTTGAAAAATTATGAAAAACTCTATTCTCCAAACCATAATTTTCAAATGATTCATTTTGAAATTCCTTTGTATGGTAACTTCTAATATAAGATATGAAGTAACCTTTTTCATTTTGAACTCTTTTTGCAAAACTTTTGAAAGCATTAATTGAATCATTCTTATGAACTAGAAAAGATACCCATGTGAACCGTGAGTAGTCATCTACAAGGAGTAGTGCATAATATTTTCCACCTGAGCTAGCACTTCTAGTAGGGCCTATTAAGTCCATATGGATAAGTTGAAGTGGTCTAGATGTACTTACAACATTTTTGGCTTTGTGAAAGGCACGACGTTGCTTTCCCATTTGGCATAGACCACATGTCTTGTCCTTGGAGAATTTTAGCTTAGGAAGCCCTTCCACTAACTTTCCTTTGGTTATGCTTTGAATAAGATCCACACTTGCATGTCCAAGCCTTCTATGCCACAACCAAGCTTCATTGCTCAATGACATAAGACACTTAAAAGATTGGTTAGCCAAATTGTCTAAGTCAATTGAGTAGGTATTGCCTTTCCTTTCACCCTTGAAAGTGACTCGACATTCTCTAGGATCAAAGGTGACCTTGTTACCTTTGTCACATAATTGACTTACACATAATAAATTATGTTGTAAGCCACTAACTAAAAGAACATCCATTCTCACCAATGGCTCCAATGCCAATTACCTTACCCTTGGCATTGTTACCAAATGTGACATCTCCACCCTCTTTTTATTTCCATGCTATGAATAGCTTTCTATTTCTAGTCATATGCTCGGAACATCCACTATCCACATGCCAATTGCTTGATTTGGTGGTTACCACACTCCCTTACACAACAAAAGTGAGTTACCTTTTCTTAGGTACCCAAGCATACTTAGATCCTAAGAGGTTAGAGTTTGAAGGGTCCTTTAATTTGAGGTGAGCCTTCCTAATGAAATAATAAATGTTAAAATGCTCATATTTCATGTAATAATGGCATTGGTGTTTAGACTTAGAAGTCTTTCTCCTTTGCACATATTTAGTATGAGTAGGGGGCCTTCTCATACCATGGTCATGTGAATGCATGCATGAACATGTATGATGAGTAGGAGTAGAAAATTTTTTATGAGGATGACCATGCTTTTTGTTATAAATGTAGGCATGGTTAGCTCTTTCAGTCTTGGCTCTAGAGCTTTGGGGAGCCTTCCCTTTGCCCTTAGGCATATAAGGCTTAGTACTAGGAGCATTTTTCTTCCCAATTGCCTTAATGCTTGAAGTTTGAGGTTATGAAGCTCTAACAAATAGTTTGAGATGATGAGGAGGATCAATTGAAGCCTAAACCATGTTTAACTAGTGGTGGTCTTTGTGACACAATCAATGTGTCCAAGGCTTCTTTTCCTTTGTGGAACTTCTAAGCTCAATGACTTCTCTTTTAAGAGTGTCATTTTCCTTCAATAATGGAGCCATAGAAGAATATAAAGTGGAAAGTTTTTATACTGAATTTTTGAGTTCTTCATTAGAAGTTCTCAACTCATTTATAAGATCAATAAGAGTCATGTATTCATCTTCTAATTTTGAGCACCTTTTCTTATAAGTTTTCACTTGTGACTTGTATTTGTCACATCTCATGGTTAGAGCCTCTAGAAGCTCTTCATCTATGTCATCAAATTCAAAATCAGAATTAGAATGAGAAGAAGCACTTACCTCATTTGAAAGATCTTCTTATGCCATGAAGCATATGTTGGCAACCTCTCCTTCTTCTTCTTCTTCACTTGAGCTATCATCCCAAGTTGCTTAAAAACTTTTCTTCTTCTCCTTATCCTATCTCTTATTCTTTTTTAATTTGGGACATTCATACTTGATGTGGCCTTGCTTGCCATATTCATAACAAGTGACTTCGTTGGATTTCTCTCTTAAATTAGGAGTTGTCTTTTTGAAGCCTTTTCTTTCCTTTATTCTCTTGATCAACTCCTTTCCTTTAGAGCATTGCTAGCTCCTCCTCTTCCTTGTCACTTTCTTCATCACTTGAGGTGATCTCTACCTCCTTCTCTCTTGTTGAAGCTTTAAGAGCCATAGTTTTTCTTTCTTTCTCCGGTTTGTCTCCTTTGCCTCTTAGCTTCTTCATTTGTTCATCTTTTTGCAAGGCCAACTCATGAGTTAAGAGTTTGCCTATCAATATAACGGTTGAAACCTTTCCAATTTATGGATTTGACTATTGTATGCTACAAACTCTAGCACCAAATTTATATAGAGGAAGAGTTTTAAGGATTTTTTTGTTTATCTCATAAATAGTAAGAGTTCTTCTAAATTTCTTCATGTTGGTGACAATGGACAATAGCGTGTTTATCATTTATGTGATGCTCTCATTGTCTTTCATCATGAAGAGTTCCTATTCGATGACATACATTTCCAAATGACTTGACTTGATTAGAGTTGTGCCTTCATGATAGTTCTCTAGAGTCTTCCAAATGGTATGAGTTGTTTGACAGTGTTGCACTTTTCTAATATCTTCTTTAGAAAGTGAGCTTAGAAGAATGACTATTGCTCTATTGTTCTTGCCATTTGATTTTCAGTGTGCTTCAACCCATCTCTTAGTATTAATTATTCATTACCATCCACAGCCCTAATGGGTGGCTTCCATTGCTTGATGACCATATCCCAAAGGTCTACCACATCTATGTCAAGATAGATCTCCATCCTATACTTCCAATGAGTATAGTCTGTCCAATCAAAGTATGGCTTAAGTTATGAGTGGATTCCCCCTCTTGTGCCATGATTTTTGTTCACCCAATGAAGGTTTGATTGTTAAGTGAGGCTCTGATACCACTAGTTGGCCATAGGCACCAAGAAAGGGGGCTTGAATTGGTGTATAAAAATTAAAATTAGAAAGAAAGATAAGAAATGAGATGAGAGGAAACACAGGATTTATAGTGGCTCAGGTGTAATTGACCCTACGTCCACTCCCCAATTCTTTGAAATTAGGTATTCCACTATCTTTCAAAGGTGTTTTCAAGCTTACACCAAACTTTTACACTTGTGTTTTTGAAGGCTCACACAACAACCTTTGCACTTGTGTTTTTAGGCTTACACAATATCCTTTAGAACTTGTGTTTCAACAGGCTAACACAACAACATCTCTTAGTGTTTTAATAGGCTCACACTATAACCTATTACAGATGGTGTTTATGCTCACACCTAACAATGACTTAAGGAATAAAAAAGAGTGAGTAGCAAAATTACAAGAGTTTGGTTACAAAGTTATTAATTTTCTTGCATTTACATTTGTTTGGTGAGGTATTTATAGCCTCCATCCACCAATGAGACGTTGTAATAAAACTGGTACAAAATCATCAAAGTATGCTAGACAGATTTTCACATTAAATGTTTGATAGTCATTTTGTGGTCGCTACTACTTATTCGCGATCGCAAATTCCAAATTCCATAAGGAAAATCGTGTTTGTGTCTAACAGCTAGTCCATGTGGTAGTTTCTTATTAGTGCATCAAGAAAATATAGTTGTTGCCTTTCAGCTGCTCTCAAAAGTAGTGGTCGCAATTTATCTTATACAGGACGCGACTCTGGATGTAAATTCCTCTGCCAAAAGTGTTCACTTTCTGCTTTTGGGTTCGCGGTCGCTATCAACAAGTTCCCTTCACGATTTTTGACTTCCAACGATTACCTGGGACACTTGTCAAGCTGTGATTGTGGACTTGATTGCATCTTTAGTTACTTTGAAATTCGTGATCGTGGCTGATGCAAGTTTTATACTGTGAATTCGTCTGTCACTTTTGGAGTTCTTCCTTTAGATGAATCGCGGTCGATAATTACTCTGCGATTTCGTCTGTCTGAACTTCTAGCAAGTCTTCTAATGGAACGCGGTCATGAATTTTAGATTATAGTTGCAATTTATAATTTACTTCACATACTTTGAAGATAATATTGCTATCCAACTTCTAACTTAAAGACTTTCACTAAAACTGCAAAACAACACTAAATAGAAACATTAAAAATGATCAATCCCCTTTGTCAAGATCAAAATAGGCCTAAGACTTAGGGTTAACTGCCCTAGTCCAATAGTGTCTAATCACTTTGTTGTTGTTTCTTAAGTGTCTAGGGCTGAACGACATCATTTAAATTCAACAGGAAAGTGAAACTATGAATTTGCCCGTAATCTTACTTCATTCACCTTCTACTTGATTTTGCATGGTTTTGAGTTGTTCTTTGTAACTCTTTCAATTTCAATTATGTTTTAAGCTTCCAAGTTCAAAAAATAAAAAACAAAATAAGAAAAAGAACATAAAGAAAATATTAAAAAAGAAAAAAAAGGAAAAGTAAAAAAAGGAAATAAATGAAACTAGGAATTGAATAAGAACTTGCTTGCACCAAAAAAATTGATTTCAATTCTCTTATATCAGTCTAGGCTTGATTTTCCATAAATTTTGAGTTTTAAACACCACTTTGCAATGTTTCCTACCTTTAAACTCTTAAATTTTGATTAGGTCTTTAGTTATTTGTTTGCTTGCAACCAGATTGTGTTATTTTCAATTATTTGTTATCTAAGTGTTTAGGGTTGATTTACGCTTGTTTTATGTTTAATTTGAGCTTGTACATAAAGTAACTTAGTATTTAAAGAACTTAAAGTTATTTAAGTATTTAGGTATGGTTTATGCTTGTTTTATGTTCAATTTGAGCTTGTCTTAACATAAAGTAACATAATCTTTAAATAACTTAAAGAAAAGAATATTGAGCAGTAAAAGGCAAGAGTGTGTAAGCTTATATGAGGGTAAAAGCCTTTTATGTGAAGCATGAGAGGAATGCCATCAATTGAGTGTAAACACGTAAGGGAGTGTTTGTGAGGATATTTTTTTTATTATTTTACTATCCATGGCAGAACCTAAAGATGATCTAGAATGGAAGTTGTTTGTTAAAGCTATGCAAGATATTGTGGCTCTTATGCAATAATAGTTTAAAGGGGTGAAAGAACAACTTGGGAACATTCAAAACTCCTCAAATTCTAATAGCACATGCATCCATTCAAGACAACCAGGGTGTGGCAGATTCATCAAGGATGAGCAGGAAGGCAATTCACGTGAAGAAAGTTTCCAATGATCAAGCAAGCAAGATTGCAATCTAAGTGGCATTAAGCTAAAAATTCCTACTTTCAATGGCAAAGGTGATCCCGAGTCTTATTTATCATGGAACAAGAAAGTAGACTTTGTATTGACTTTCAAACTTATAATGACGAAAAGAAAGTTAAGTTTTTAGCTATAGAGTTTATAGATTATGCTATTGTATGGTTGGATCAAATCATGTACACTAGAAAAAGATATGGGGGTAGTCTAATTAGTACTTGGGAATAGATGAAAAGAGTAATGAGAAAACGTTTTGTACTTAGTCATTACTATAGGGATTTGCACAACAGATTATAAACACTATTGCAAGAGAGAAAAAGTGTGGAATAATATTACCAAGAGGTAGAGGTTACTTTGATTAGGGCTGAAATTAAGGAGACCATGGAGCAAACAACGGTCAGATTTCTGGCTGGACTCAACAAATAAATTGCTAATCAAGTGGAGATGTACCCCTACAACAATGCTATCAAGGTGGAAAAACAACTAAAGGGTAAGTCATCTAGGCCTAATTTCAATTCAATTTCTTGGACTAACAAATGTAAAAGTGGTGATAAGCCCAATATGAGGTCCAAGGCCGAGCCACCTAAGAAGGACAGAGCGAAGCCTAATTTTCCTACTAAGGCCAAACCTAATAAGCCCAATAAGAGTACCTCAATTATTTGTTTCAAATGCTAAGGAGGACAACATGTTGTACGTGATTGCCCCAATAAAAGAACAATGATTTTGAGAGATGAGATTACTAGTGAATATGAAAATGGAGAAGATATATATCCTAAAATGCCTTAATTGGAAAATGCTAGTGATGTTGATGAATAATACCCTAATGAAGTAGCAAGTAAAGATATTTTTGTGACTAGACAAATTTTAAAAGCCCAAATAAAGGATGAGCATGTGCAAAGGGAAAATATATTTCATACAAGGTATAGAATAAATGGTAACTTATGTCTTCTTATAATTGATGGTGGTAGTTGTACTAATGTAGCTAGTACCTACCTAGTTGAAAATATGAAATTGCTAACTTTAAAACATCCTAAACCACATCATTTGCAATGGCTAAATGAATATAGCGAAATTAAAGTTACAAAGCAAGTTAGGATAGCATTTTCAATGGGCAAGTACAATGATGAGGTGTTATGTGATGTTATTCCTATGCAAGCTAGTCACATGTGTTTGGGCTGCCCTTGGCAATATAATAGGAAGGTTAAACATTATGGGTTTTCTAATGTATATGAGTTTGATTTTGGGAGTAGAACTTCTCAAATTTATGAAGATCAATAAATTTTGAGAGAGAGAGAATGTGTGCATAAATAAGAAAAATAATTAGCATGACGAAAGGAGAGCTATGAGGAAAAAAAGCATGGGAGGTGTGACCAAAGAGTTGAAAGAAGAGAGAAAAGAGAGGATGCCTAAAAGAAAATATAGAGGTATACAAAAGGAGAGGGTGTGAAAAGAGCTTTTTATGCAAAATAGATGGATGTAAAGAAAGCCTTGCTAGCCAAAACACCCATGGCTATGCTATTGTACAAATATTTGCAACTTGCGTGTTTTTCTTTCAAGGATGATCTAACCAATGTTCTTCATGGTAGTTTTGTTTCTTTATTGCGTGAATTTGTAGATTTGTTTCTCAAAGATGTGCCAAAAGGATTACCACCATTAAGAGGTATTGAACATCAAATTGATTTCATCTCAGGCTTTAAAATTCCTAGTAAACCATCTTATAGAAATAATCCCAAGGAGACAAATGAACTTTGAAGGCAAGTATAATAGCTAATGGAGAAAGGTTTAGTAAGGGAGAGTATGAGTTCATGTGTTGTTCTTATTTTGCTTGTACCTAGAAAGGATGGATCATGTCGCATGTGTGTATATTGTAGGGCAATTAATAAAATTACCATTAAATATAGGCATCCAATTTCGAGGTTAGATGACATGCTAGATGAATTGCATAATGCATGCATGTTTTCAAAAATTGATTTAAAGAGTGGATATCATCAAATTCGTATGTGTGAGGGGGATGAGTGGAAAACAACTTTTAAAACTAAATATGATTTATATGAATGATTAGTGATGCCTTTTGGGCTAACTAATGCCCCTAACACTTTTATGAGATTGATGAATCATGTGTTGCGTGCATATTTAGGAAAATTTATAGTTGTTTATTTTTATGACATTCTTGTATATTCTAGATATTTAAAAGACCATTTAGAGCATGTTAGGTTGGTTTTTGATATTTTATGTAAGGAAAAGTTGTATGTTAACTTTAAAAAGTGTTCTTTTTGTACTAGTAGACTTATTTTTTTAGGATTTGTGGCAAGCAAAGATGGAATATAAGTTGATGAAGAAAAGATAAGTGTTATTTCCTCTTGGTCAAAACCTACAACCATAAGTGAGGTAAGATATTTTCATGGTTTGGCTAGTTTTTATAGAAGATTCGTTAAGGATTTTAGTACAATTGCAGCACCCCTAACTGAAATTGTAAAGAAAAGTGTTGGATTTCAATGAGGGGAAGTACGACAAAAGGCTTTTGATTTGTTAAAATATAAATTAACTAATGCACCATTGCTAGCTTTGCCTAATTTTGCTAACACCTTTGAAATTGAATGTGACGCTTCAGGTTTGGGCATTGGAGCTGTTTTGATGCAATAAGGAAAGCCAATTTCCTACTTTAGTGAAAAACTTAGTGGGCCTACTTTTAACTACCCATCCTATGATAAAGAGATGTATGCATTAGTTAGGGCCTTACAAACATGACAACATTATCTTTGGCCCAAATAATTTTTTATCCATACATATCATGAGTCTTTGAAATGCCTTAAGGGACAATAAAAGCTAAATAAAAGACATGCTAAATGGAGTGAATTCATAGTCTTTTCCCTATGTAAAAAGGTATAAACAAGGTAAGGATAATGAAGTGGCCGATGCACTATCTAAAAGGTACATTATTCTTACTCTTTTAGATTTTAAATTGCTTAGTTTTGAGTACATTAAAGATTTGTGTGTTGATGATGCTAAATTTGGCCAATACTACCATAACTATGAGAAAACCACTTTTGAGAAGTATTATAGGCATGATGGATTTCGATTTAGGCGTAATAAACCTTGTGTGCCTAAATCTTCTGTGTCAATTGCTAGTTTAGGAAGCCCATAGGGGTGGGCCTATAGGGTACTTTGGTGTGTAATTGCATGAATAGTTCTAATGGCCCAATATGCGAATTGATGTGCAAAAAGTTTGTGACAGATGTGTTGCATGTAAACAACTAAGTCTTAATTGAAACCACATGGATTATATATGCCTTTACTAATACCTAGTATGCCTTGGATTGATATTTCAATGGTTTCTATTTTGGGTTTACCTAGGTTAAAATGTGGTAATGATTTTATTTTGTGTTTGTTGATAGATTCTCTAAAATGGCATACTTTATTACATATTACAAAACTATTGATGCCATTAATATTGCAAATTTGTTTTAAAAATAATTTATGAGATTGCATGGTATATCTAGAACTATTATTAGTGATAGAGATACAAAGTTTTTGAGTTTTTTTTGGAAAACATTGTGGAGTATATTAGAAAATAAATTGTTGTTTTCTACTTTTTCTCATCCACAAACTAATGGTTAAACTAAAATTGTTAATAGAACTCTAGGGCAACTTTTAAGAGTTTTAATTAAAAAGAACTTGAAATCTTGGGAGGATTGTTTACCATATATAGAGTTTACATATAATATAAGTGTGCATTCATCCACCTATTATTGCCCTTTTGAGATTATTTATGGATTTATACTAATAAGTCCATTTGATCTTTCCCCTATACCTTCAACTATGCGTGTAGACTTAGAATGAAAAAAAGAAATCTGATTATGTTAAGCAATTGCATGAGAATGTGCATTTGAACATAGAAAAGAGGAATGAACAAGTAGCTAAAGACATAAATAGGGGTAGAGTTAGAGTTATATTTGAGCTAGGAGATTGGGTTTGGGTACACTTATGATACAAATAGTCAAGGCAGGTTAGCAAATGATCCACTTCAACTTCAAGGCCCAATCACAAGGGGAAGGCTAAATAAGTTTAAGGAGACAATTGGAGCATTCATGCAATAAGGATTCACACTTGGATTAGCCCAATAAAAGCAAAGGATGCGTGAAGCCCAATTAAAAGCTGATGGGAGCTTAAACTCTTCAAATGGAACACTTAACTTAATACAATGGAGCCCAACTTGTAGAGAGCATCCAAGCATAACCCAATTCGGCTAAGGCATGTAAAAGGAAGCCCAAGTCATGTAAGCAAGGAAATAAGGCCCAAAGTTAAAGATTCTTGCTATATTTCCTTAGTTGGCAATATTTCCTAATGCCATTAAGATTTCCAAATTAGGATGAATCCTTTTCCTTTTATATTTATGAAGAGTTTTTTTTTTAGTTAGGAAAGTATCTTGGTCTAATATTGTTGACCAATCAAAATGTTTCTTTAGTTTTCATATTTAGTTTAGGATTGCCTTATTACATTAGGAAATATTGAATTATGTTAAGGAATATAAAGCAAATCCTAATTGATTTTGGATTAAACATCGTAAGGGTATAAATAGCCCTTACACTATGCCAAGAGGAATTCATTCAATCAATATTATTATTGTTAGCAATTTTGCTTGTGAGATTAAATTCTCTTATTGAGTGGACTTGGTGAGATTGTTGAGTGAAGGCTTAATAATTTCACAAACTTGTTAATTCTGATCTTAAATTGGCTTGGTAAATTTAAGGTGTGGGTTAACAAAACTTTGAATCTTCATAATTTAGGTTGCTAGAAACAAGTTTTCTAGAGGTCTAGCTGGGATTTAAAGATCAAAACTCCAATACTTGGTTTGATATATTTTGGGCAACTATTTATACGAGTAAGGATCAATCCAACATTGTTTGTATTAACTTTAGGAAAGAGAGATTTCCAAATCTTAGGAAAAATAACGTTAACCCTAGGGCAGGTGGACCTTTTCAAGTTTTAGAGAGGATTAATGATAATGCTTATAAATTAGACTTGCCAAATGATTATTATAATGCTAGTGCTACTTTTAATGTTGTGATTTTGATGAAGGTTTAGATTTGAGGATGAATCCTTCTGAGGAATGAAGGAATGATGCATTTGACCAAGTCAAGTCTAATAAGGATCCATTACAACTTCATTGCCTAATTACAAGAGAAAGGCTAAAAAAGTTTAAAGATGCACTTAGAACTTTTATACAAGGAAAGATATGGAAAGAATGGGCCCAAACAAACCAAGGATTGCATGAAGCCCAAATGCATACGGATGGGAGCTCGGACTCTTCAAGTGGAGAGGACCAAAGCCCAATTGATGGAGAGGACCAAAGCCTAACACCAATCTGCCATAACATGAGGTTGAGCCCAAAATGTGAAGACAACCACAAATGTTAAAGATCCATGCCATATTTACTTAGTTGGCATTATCTTCCTATTGTTATAAGGAATTCTCCTCACTGACTTAATATCATGTTGCTTTTAGTTAGGATTCTTTAGTTAGTTATTTATTTGTGTAAGGAACCTTGAAATAAGGTGTTTTAATGTTAGAAATTAGTTAGCCCAGATCATGGCAACCAATAGGATTACTTAGGTCAAACATCATGGCAACCAATAAGATTAGTTAGGCCAAATCATGGTAACCAATAGGATTATTTGCTTTGAGTCTTTATGTGGGAGTGATATTAGTTCTCCTAATAGGTTTAAGAATTGTAAATTCAGCCAAAACATGCAAGGATGAATTAGATAAGGTTTTTTTTAGGGTTTTCTTAACATTTATAAAGGTTATTCAAGCCTTATATGGTTTCTAATAGGATAACAAATGATTTTGGCATAAACTTGTGAGATTGATTCTCTTCTTGGGTTCTTGAGTGGACTTTATGAGATTGTTGAGTGAGCTTGATAATTTCACAAAATTAGTTTAATATAGGTTCTGAATTACTTGGTTAATTTAGGATTGAGATTAACACAACTTAAATCATATATTCCAGGTTGTTATAAATAAGTTTTCTAGATATGTAGTTTAGATTTAAGGATTTATCTTCTTCTTGATCTTTGAATTATACTTGGGACTTGTGTTCATCAAACAGGTTAAAAGCTAATTTCACCTTCTTTGTATCAATATGGCAGGAAATGCAAAAATCCAACTTGTTAGGATGTTGAGGGGATAAGATAGTTAGACAATCCCTATATGGTACGAGATACAGTAGCCAAAATCCAAGTAGTTATAAGATGTTTATGAGCTATTCAAGAAAGACAAAAAGGGTATGTTGACAAACATAGATGATAAATGGAATATCAGGTTAGAGATAATGTATTTTTGAAGGTTTCACCATCGAAAAACATTATTAGATTTGGTAAACGAAGAATGGTGAGTCAAAGGTACATTAGGCCATATGAAATCATATAGAGAATTGGGCCTTTGGCATATCAATTGGCATTACCAGTAGAATTATCTCATATGCATGATGTGTTCCATGTTTATATGCTCCAAAGGAATCAATCTAATTATAGCCATATATCATCAGAGCAAGAGATTGAATTGCTTAATGATATGACTTATCATGAAAAACTAGTTGAAATTCTTGATCAACAACTAATATAATCAAGGACTCAAGTGATACCTATGGTTAAAGTGAGATGGAGCCATCACTCACCTAAGAAGGCCACTTGGGAAGTAGAGGAACATATTAGATGATAGTATCCCTATCTATTCTAAAGTTCTAGTGAGTAAATTTCGAGGACAAATTTTCCATAAGTGGAGGAGAATTGTAACATCTCAACCCAATTCAATTGCATTTTAATTATATTATATTTAATGTATGCATCACATGGCATAAGCGTGACAATAACACTTACATGATTACATTTGAATATGAATATGATGTCTACACAGTGACATGACAAATTGACATATGTTGTGTGTGTGTTATAGATTTTTAAATAATGGTGTTTTGGAATATATTAAAAGTATAAAGAGCAATATGGGGATTAGTAGATGGATAGAAGTGTTGCAGGAGTGAAGAAGAGGGACTAAAATAGGAAAACTGAGAGCCACCATGATTTTGTCTTATTAAGATAGGTATACAAATGGAATTTTTCTTCCTTTAGGAGCATATTAGAGAGGAAAAAAATGTGAGGAGGTGCAACAGAAGGAAGAGAGCTAAGAAAGAAAGGAAAAGAAGAAGAAGAAGGGGAGGAAGAAAAACTGAGTTAACTATGAAGAATCTTGAGGTTTTCTAGCTTTGGTGAAAGGTATGTGATTTAATATTTGTTATACCATGAAATTTTTGCTTCATAGCATGTTAATCATGAGCAAATAGTGAGAGTTATAAAGTAATTATAGTTAGGATTCATGGAGAGAAGTTATTGATTGTGAATATGAGCTGAATTCCTTTAATTATGTTTTTAGGGCATATTGTTGTACCCATGATTTCATAACACTATAAGATGAATTATGCAAAGTTCAAAGCATGAACGTTGTAGGTTTATTCCTTATCTAAATTCTTACAAAACAGTTTTTCTAAATAAGTTATGTTGAAGAGACATGGACCCTTGATTGTGAATGGTTATTGAAAACCGCTATGCTTTCAACTCTATTTTCCAATAATATTATGGGGTTATAATGGGAATTAGGTGAAGTTCAAAATATGAAAGTTGTCACCCTATATATTATCTAAATTCTTATGAAACAGTTTTGATTGATATTTTATGTGCTAAGAGATCCTAAACCTGCTCATACCTGCAAATTATGGTATTGATCATTTCATTTGAGGACTATAAAAGCTGAATTGGAATATGTGTGAAACATAAAAAATGTTCATTTATATGTTAACTAATTAGATATTAAAACATTTTTCAATGGGAATTCTATGTTTTGAGATATTGATACTTATACAAATGAGGTTGAATTAGCTTCTGATCCATTTGATGAACACAAGTCTCAAGTATAATTCAAAGATCAAGAAGAAGATAAATCCTTAAATTTAAACTAAATCTCAATAAAACTTGTTTCTAGCAACCTGAAATATATTATTTAAGTTGTGTTAATCTCAATCCTAAATTAACCAAGAAATTCAGAACCTTGATTAAACTAATTTTGCGAAATTATCAAGCTCACTCAACAATCTCACCAAGTCCACTCAAGAACTCAAGAAGAGAATCAATCTCACAAAGTTTAAGCAAAAATCATCTTTTTTTTTTTTCCTATTAGTAACCATATAGGGACTTAAATGCCTTTTATAAATGTTAAGAAAACCCTAAAAAATCCTATATAATTTAGCCTTACATGTTTTGGCTGAATTTATAACTCCTAAGCCTTTTAGGAGAGCTAATATCGCTCCCACATATGGACTAAAAGCAAATAATCCTATTAGTTTCCATAATCTAGCCTTGCTAATTTCTAACATTAAAACACCTTATATCAAGGTTCCTTACACAAATAAATAACTAACCAAAGAATCCTAACTAAAAGTAACATGATATTCAGCCAATGAGGAGAATTTCTTATGGCAATAGGAAGAAAAAGCCAACTAAGCAAATCTAGCATGGATCTTTAACATTTGGGCTTGTCTTCACATTTTGGGCTCAACTCCATGCTATGGCAAAATGGTGTGGGCTTTGGTCCTCTCCATCAATTGGGCTTCATTGGATTAAATTAAGCAATCCACTTGAAGAGTCAAAGCTCCCATCCTCATGCATTTGGGCCTTATGCAATCCTTGGTCTGTTTAGGCCAACTCTTTCCAAATATTTCCTTGTATGAAAGCTCCAAGTGTATTTTTAAACTTCTTTAGCCTTCCTCTTGTAATTGGGCCTTGAAGATGTAATGGATCCTTATTAGACTTAACTTGGCCAAATGCATCATTCCCTCCTTCCTCAAAAGGATTCATCCTCGAATCTAAACCTTCATCAAAATCAAAAGGAGATAAATCAGCAACATTGAAAGTAGCACTAACATTATAATAATCACTTGGCATGTCTAATTTGTAAGCATTACCATTAACCCTCTCTAAAACCTGAAAAGGTTTACCTCCCCTACGGATAAGCTTACATTTCCTAAGATTAGGAAATCTCTCTTTCCTAAAGTGTACCCAAACTCAATCTTCTGCTTCAAATACTCCTAAAGTGTACCCAAACTCAATCTTCTGCTTCAAATACAACTCTAACTCTACCCCTATTTTTATTTCTAGCTACTTGTTCATTCCTCTTTTCTATGTTCAAATGCACCTTCTCATGTAATTGCTTAACATAATCAGATTTCTTTTTTACTTTTAAGTCCACACACATATTTGAAGGTATAAGGGAAAGATCTAATGGATTTAATGGTACCAACCCATAAACAATCTCAAAAGGGCAATAATAGGAAAGATCTAATGCACAATCCTATTATATGCAAACTCTATATGTGGTAAACAATTCTCCTAATATTTCAAGTTCTTTTTAATTAAAACTCTCAAAAGTTGCCCTAGAGCTCTATTAATAACTTCAGTTTGACCATCAGTTTGTGGATGAGAAGAAATAAAAAACAATAATTTAGTTCCTAATCTATTCCACAATGTTTTCGAAAAGGAACTCAAAAAATTTGTATCCCTATCACTAACAATAGTTCTAGGTATACCATGCAATCTCATAATTTCTTTGAAAAACAAATTTGCAATATTAATGGCATCATCAGTTTTGTGACATGCAATAAAAAGTGTCATTTTAGAGAATCTATCAATAACCAAAAAAATATAATCATTACCACATTTTAATCCAGGTAAACCTAAAACAAAATCCATTAAAATATCAATCCAACGCATACTAGGCACGGGTAAAGGCATATATAATCCATGTGATTTCAATTTATACTTAGCTTGTTTACATGCAACACATCTACCACAAACTTTTGCACATCAATTTGCATATTGGGCTAATAGAAGTGTTCATGCAATACATCTAAGGTCTTTTGCACGCCAAAATGCCCCCATAAGCCCACCCCCATTGGCTTTCCAAACTAGCAATTCACACAAAGAAGATTTAAGCACACAAAGTTTATTATCTCTAAATAGAAATCCATCATGCCTATAATACTTCTCAAAAGTGATTTTCTCATAATTTTGGTAATATTGGCCAAATTCAGCATCATCAACATACAAGTCTTTAATGTGCTCAAAACCAAGCAATTTATAATCTAAAAGAGTAAGAAGAACATACCTTATAGATAAGGCATCAGCCACAACATTGTCCTTACCTTGTTTAAACCTTATTACATATGGAAAAGACTTTATGAATTCACTTCATTTAGGATGTCTTTTATTTAGCTTTTGTTATCCCTGAAGGTATTTCAAAAACTCATGATCTACATAGATAACTAATGCATATATCTCTTTATCATAATTGGGTAGTTAAGAGTATACTAGCTAAGGTTTTCACTAAAGTAAGCAATTGGCCTTCCTTCTTGCATCAAAACAACTATAATATCTAAACTTGAAGCTTCACGTTCAATTCCAAAGGTAAATTAACAAATTAAAAGCCTTTTATTATGCCCCCGCCCATTGAAATCTAACACTTTTTTTTATAATTTCAGTTAGGTGCTACAATTGTGCTAAAATCCTTAACAAAATATTCTATAAAACTAGCCAAACCATGAAAAGATATTACCTCACTTATGGTAGTAGGTTTCAGCCAAGAGGAAATAACACTTACCTTATCTTCATCAACTTTGATATGAACAAGGTTGGATTGATCCTTACCCATATGCTAAAGAATAGTTGTCCAAAATCTATCAAACCAAGTATTGGAGCTTTGATCTTCAAATCCCCACTAGACCTCTGGAAAACTTGTTTCTAGCAACCTAAGTTATAAAGATTCAAAATTGTATTAACTCAAACCTTAAATTAACCAAGCCAATTTAAGATCATAATTAACAAGTTTGTGAAATTATTAAACCTTCACTCAACAATCTCACCTAGTCCACTCAATAACTCAATAAGAAAATTTAATCTCATAAGCAAAATTGCTAACAATAATAGTATTGATTGAATTAATTCCTATTGGCAGAATGTAAGGGCTGTTTATAGCCTTACAATGCTTAATCCAAAACCAATTAGGATTTGGTTTACATTCCCTAACAGAATTCAATAGTTCTTAATGGAATAAGGCAATTCTAAACTAAATAGGAAAACTAAAGAAATATTATGATTGGTCAATAAGATTAGGAAAGGAAAAGGATTCAGCTTAATGAGGAAATCCTAATGGCATTAGAAAATATTTCCAACTAAGGAAATCTGACAATAATCTTTGACTTTGGGCCTTATTTCCTTGCTTACACAACTTAGGCTTCCTTTTACATGCCTTGGGCTTTTTTTGCATGCTTTGGCCGAATTGGGTTATGCTTGAGGGCTCTCTACAAGTTAGGCTCCATTGTATTAAGTTAAATACTGAATTTGAAGAGTTTAAGCTCCCGTTAGCTTTTAATCGGGCTTTACACATCCTTTGCTCTTCTTGGGCTAACCCAAGTGTAACTCCTTATTGAATAAATGCTTCAATTGCCTCTTTAAACTTCTTCACCCTTTCCCCTTGTGACTGGGCCTTGAAGTTGAAGTGGATCCTTTGCTAACCTACCTTGGCTATTTGTATCAAATTTCTATTCCATCTTTGCTTGCCATAAATCCTATGAAAACAAGTCTACTAGTACAAATTAACCTATAACTTTTCCTTGTGCAAAACATCAAAAACCAACCTAACATCCTCTAAATGCTCTTCTAAAGATATATAATATACGAGAATGTCATCAAAATGAACAACTACAAATTTTCCAAAATATGCACACAACACATGATTCATCAATCTCATAAAAGTGCTAGGGGCATTAGTTAACCTAAAAGGCATAACTAACCATTCATACAAACCATATTTAGTTTTAAAAGTTGTTTTCCACTCATCTCTCTCACACACATGAATTTAATGATATCCATTATTTAAATCAAAATTTGAAAGCATGCATGCACCATGCAATTCATTTAGCATGTCATCTAACCTAGGAATTGGATGTCTATATTTAATGGTAATTTTATTAATTGCCCTACAATATATACACATGTGCCATGATCCATCCTTTTTAGGTACAAATAAAATAGGAACAACACATGGACTCATACTCTCCCTTACCAAACCTTTCTCCATTAGCTCTTAGACTTGCCTTTGAAGTTCCTTTGTCTCATTGGGATTACTTCTATAGACTAGTCTATTAGGAATTTGAGAGCCTGTGATGAAATCAATTTGGTGTTCAATACCTCTTAAGGATGGTAATCCTTTTGGCACATCTTTGAGAAACGAATTTATAAATTCATGCAATAAAGAAACAAAACTACTAGGAAGAAAATTGGTCAGATTATCACTAAAAGAAAAACATGTTAGTTGTAAATCTTTGTACAATAGCATAACCATGGGTGTTTTGGCTAGTAAGGTTTTCCTCGCATCCCTTTTTTTTACATAAAAAGCTCTTTTTACACCCTTTCTTTGCATGCCCCTCTCTTTTCTTTTGAGCATCTTCTATTTTCTCTCCTTTTTCCACTTTTTGGTCACACTTCTCATATGTTTTCTCGTAGCTCTCATTTTGTCATGCTAATTCTTTTTCTTGTTTGTGCAAACATTTTCTCTCTCTCAAAATTTATTGATCTTTATAAATTTTAGAAGGGGATAAAGAAGATAATACAATGTGTCTACCCATAAAATCAAACTCATATACTTTAGAAAACCCATCATGTTTTACCCTCTTATCATATTGCCAAGGGCGGCCCAAAAGCATGTGACTAGCTTGCATAGGAATAACATCACATAACACCTCATCCTTGTACTTGCCCATTGAAAATGCTATCCTAACTTGCTTTGTAAATTTAATTTTGCCACATTTATTTAGCCATTGCAAATGATATGGTTTAGGGTGCTTTAAAGTTGGCAATTTCATATTTTCAATGAGGTAGGTACTAGATGCATTAGTGTAACTACCACCATTGATTATAACAAGACATAAGTTGCCATATATTTTATACCTTGTATGAAATATATTTTCCCTTTGCACATGCTCATCCTTTATTTGGGCATTTAAAGTGCATCTAGTCACAAAAATATCTTTATTTGTTACCTCATTAGGGTATTCTTCATCAACATCACTAGCATCTTCCAATTAAGGTATTTCAGGGTCTGTATCTTCTCGATCTTCATCTTCACTAGTAATCTCACCATCTCTTTAAATTGTTGTTCTTTTATTGTAGTAATCACATGCAACATGCCTTCTTCCTTGGCATTTGAAACAAACAATTGAGCTACTCTTATTAGGCTTATTAGGTTAAACATTAGTAGGAAAATTGGGCTTCCCACCATCCTTCTTAGTAGCTTGACCTTGGACCTTATATTAGGGTTATCACCACTTTTAAATTTGTTAGTCTAGGAAATTGAATTGAAATTGGGCCTATATGGCCTACCCTTTAGTTATTTTTCCACCTTGACAACATTATCGTACAAATCCTCCAAATCATCGTAGGGGTACATCTCCACTTAGTTAGCAATTTCTTTATTAAGTCCAACTAGAAATCTAGTCGTTGTTTGCCCTATGGTGTTCTCAATTTTACCCCTAGTCAAAGTTACCTCTAGCTCTTGGTAATATTGTTCCACACATTTTCCCCCTTGCACTAGTCTTTGCAATATGTTGTGCAAATTCCAATAGTAATAATCACTAGGTATAAAACATGTTCTTATGACTCTTTTAATCTCTTCCCAAGTACTAATTAAACTATCCCCACATATTTTCCTAGTGTACATGATTTGATTCGACCATACAATAGTATAATCTATAAACTCTATGGCTGCAAACTTAACTTTCTTTTCCTCATTATAATTTTGACAATCAAATACAAAGTCTAGTTTTTTTCCCATGATAA
Organism: Omphalea diandra; assembly: GCA_949677035.1. Lineage (NCBI taxonomy): Eukaryota > Viridiplantae > Streptophyta > Magnoliopsida > Malpighiales > Euphorbiaceae > Omphalea > Omphalea diandra. The sequence continues at coordinate 45,013 of CATIWR010151838.1, forward strand.
ATAAGACTTATGATCACCTTTGCCATTGAAAGTAGGAATTTTTAGCATAATGCCACTTAGATTGCCATCTTGCTTGCTTGATCTTTATGAACTTTATTCACGTGAATTGCCTTCCTCCTCATCATTGATGAATCTGCCATGCCTTGGTTGTCTTGAATGGATGTGTGTGCTATTGGAATTGGAGGCGTTTTGAATGTTCCCAAGCTATTCTTTCACCTCTTTAAACTATTGCTGCATAAGGGCCACAGTATCTTGCATAGCTTTAACAAATAACTTCCATTATGGATCATCATTAGGTTATGCCATGGTTATTAAAATAACAAAACAATATCCTTACAAACACTCCCTTACGTGTTTACACTCAGTTCATGGCACTCACACTCGTCTTTAACTCAAAATTGGCTTTTACCCTCTTATGAGCTTACACACTCTTGCCTTTTACCACTCAATATTCTTTTCTTTAAGTTTTTTAGAGACTAAGCTACTTTATGTTAAGACAAGCTCAAATCAAACACAAAACAAGCATAAACTAGACCTAAACACTTATCTAACAAATAATTAAAAGTAACATAATATGGTTACAAGCAAATAAATAACTAAAGACCGAATGAAAATTTAAGAATTTAAAGGTAGGCAAAGTTGCAAAGTGGTGTTTTGAACTCAAAATTGATGGAAAACTAAGCCTAGGCTGAATGCAAATAAGAGAATTGAAATCAGCTTCTTTGGTGCAAACAAGTTCTTATGCAATTCCTCGCTTCCTTTATTTCTTTTTTTTTTTACTTTTCTTTTCTTTCTTTTTTTTCTATTTTTTTAACTATTTTTAATCTTTTATCTCTGTTCTTTTTTTTAACTACCTTGAAAGCTTAAAATAAAATTGAAATTGAAAGAATTACAAAGGACAACTCAAAAATCATGTAAAATCAAGTAGAAGCTGAATGGAGTAAGATTAAGGGCATATTCATAATTTTACCTTTCCCTTAAATTTGAATGAGGTGGTTCAGTCCTAGATACTTAAGAAACACCAAAAAAGTGATTATACACAACAAGAAATGAATTGGAATCAGAGACAATGAAGAAATTGTGAGAAACAAGCTAAAAATCAAGTTTCCTTAATTTAAGGAAATTTTGGCAAACTTTCAAATTTCAAGGAATTTCTTAAATTAAACATTTCAAATCTGCAATTGGAGACATAAGAAAGATTAATCCACCAAGAAAAATGAATTTGAATTGAAAGAAACAATGAAATCCAATTAGAACAGGAAATAAGCTTATTTTTCAAAGTTCCTTTATTAAAGGAAATTTTGCAAACGAATGGGATTTTTTTGGAATTTTTTGATGAAATTTGATATGGGATTATGAATCAAGGTAATTTAATGATGGAAAGTGAAAATAAACATATTGGAACTCAATTGGGCAAGTGAAACATAATTGGTGCTAGAATTGCTCAATTCACAATTTTCCTTGTTTTAAGGAAATTTTGAAAAGTAATCTATTCCAATTTGATTCTAATGTTGCAAGCACATTTTTGGATGATTAAACACACTATTTTAATGATGGAATCATAATATTAGCTTGATTTATCATCCCGTATAAAATTTCATCAAAAAACTCTATAAGAATTTTATACTTTTCCAAAATTTCCTTAAATCAATTAATTTTGCAAAATAAGCGTGTTTCCTTGTTCTTGTTGGATTTCTTTGTTTCTTTCAATTCAAATTCATTTTTCTTTATGGATTAACCTTTCTTGTGCCCCCAATTGCAGATTTGATGTGTTTAATTCAAGAAATTCCTTGAAATTTGGAAGTTTACCATAATTCCTTTACATTAAGGAAACTTGATTTTTAACTTGTTTCTTGCAATTTCTTCATTGTTTTTCATTCCAGTTCGTTATTTTTTATGTCTAACCAATTTGTTGGTGTTTCTTAAGTGTCTAGGGCTGAATCACATCATTCAAATTCAAGGGGAAGGTGAAATTATGAATTTGCCCCTAATCTTGCTCCATTCAGCTTCTACTTGATTTTGCATGATTTTTGAGTTGTTCTTTGTAATTCATTCAATTTCAATTTTGATTTAAGCTTTCAAGGTCAAAAAGAAAAAATAAAAGAAACAAAATAAAAAAATAATAGAAAGAAAAAATTAAAAGAATGTCAAAAAAAGGAAAAAAAAAAAGAAAGAAAAAAAAAGTAAAAAAAATAAAAAAAAGGAAGCTAGGAATTGCATAAGAGAACTTGTTTACACTAAAGAAGCCGATTTCAATTATCTTATTTGCATTCAGCCTAGTCTTGATTTTCCATGAATTTTGAGTTAAAAACACCACTTTGTAACTTTACCTAACTTTAAATTCTTAAATTTTGATTAGGTATTTAGTTATTTGTTTACTTGTAACCAGATTGTGTTATTTATGTTATTGTCAATTCTTTGTTATCTAAGTGTTTTGTTATAGTTAGCATTTTATGTTAAGACATAAAGTAAATAAGTCTTTAGAGAACTTAAAGAAAGTAATATTAAGTGGTAAAAGGCAATAGCGTGTAAGCTTATTAGAGGGTAAAAGTCAATTTTGAGTTAAATACGAGTATGGGTGCCATCAATAGAGTGTAAACACGTAATGGAGTGTTTGTGAGGATATTCTTTTGTTATTTTGCTAACCATGGTAGAACCTAAAGATGATATAGAATGGAAAGTTATTTGTGAAAGCTATGCAAGATACTATGGCCATTGTGCAACAAGGGTTTAAAGAGGTGAAAGAACATATTTGGAGCATTCAAAATGCCTCCAATTCTGATACAAATGACGAGAAATTAGTTGCTGACCCATTTGATAAATACAAGTCCCAAGTATAATTCAAAGATCAAGAAGATGATAAATCCTTAAATCTAGACTAGATCTTTACAAAACTTATTTCAAGCAACTTGGAATATATGATTTAAGTTGTGTTAATCTCAATCCTAAATTAACCAAGTAATTCATAACCTTTATTAAACTAATTTTGTGAAATTATCAAGCTCACTCAACAATGTCACCACGTCCATTCAAGAACTCAAGAAGAGAATCAATCTCATAAATTTTAAGTAAAAATCATTTATTTTTCCTATTAATAACCAAATAGGAGCTTAAATACCCTTTACAAATGTTAAGAAAACCCTAAAAAACCCTCTCTAAATTAGCCTTAGATGTTCTGGTCGAATTTACAACTCCTAAACCTATTAGGAGAACTAATATCACTCCCACATTAAGACTAAAAGCAAATAATCATATTGGTTGCCATGATTTGGCCTAAGTAATCTTATTGGTTGCCATGATCTGGCCTCACTAATTTCTAGCATTAAAACACCTTATTTCGAGGTTCCTTACATAAATAAATGACTAACTAAATAATCATAATTAAAAGCAACACGATATTCAGAAATAAGGAGAATTCCTTATGGCAATAGGAAGACAATGCTAACTAAGCAAATCTAGCATGGATCTTTAACATTTGGGCTTCTCTTCACATTTTGGGATCAATTCCATGCTATGGCAGAATGGTGTTGGGCTTTGGTCCTCTCCATCAATTGGGCTCCATTGGATTAAATTAAGCATTCCTTTCGAAGAGTCCAAGCTCTCATCTTCATGCATTTGGGCTTCATGCAGTCCTAGGTTTGTTTGCGCCAATTCTTTCCACATCTTTCCTTGTATAAAAGCTCCAAATGCATCATTAAATTTCTTTAGGCTTCCTCTTATAATTGGGCCTTAAAGTTGTAATGGATCCTTATTGGACTTGCCTTAGTCGAATGCATCATTCCCTCCTTCCTTAAAAGGATTCATCCTTAAATCTAAACCTACATGAAAGCAAAAACTAAACATAAGTCTAATACTAATAAAGAATCCTAAGTGAATCTTACTATATAGAGAGTAAGTCTTTCCACTTTGATCAAAGACTAATCTCATGAAACATAAAACAAGATTAGAACACACAAAAGAAAGAGTCAAAGAATGCCAAATAGAATGAATAACACAAAACGAAGCACTTAAAAATGTCCTCCATCTAGTATGAAGAAACACTAAGTTATCAAATTTATTTTTAACCAAAACATTAGGTAGAGAAAATTTAGGATTTAAAATATAATAAGAACTAAAAAATAAAGAATTATAATTTGAAAAGGAATTAAAATCGTAAGAAACAAAAGAACCCTTCAAAATCAAAAGAAAACTTCCTACATAGCCAACGCTTAAAGTAAGAAGAATCATAAATCAATGATTTTGAAACATTAAAATAAGAATAAGAAAGGAATTATTTTTCACTTAAAGAAGAAGAAAAAACATTTTCGCAATAATTAAAAAAACTACCCTTGAAAAAATCACACTTAAAACAAATGGAAAAACAATTATTAGAAGTTAAACATTTTAAAGAAGAAATACAAAAATAATAGTTTAAATAAGAAAACAAACATTCATCGCTAAATGAAAACCTAGTAACCTAAAAACTATGATTAAAATAAGAAGAATTACACCTAAAACAAATAAAACATGTACAATTGTCCAAACAAAAGCAAGAAAACTTCCTTCTATACAAGTTTGCAACCTTACTCTTTGTTACAACACCATTATCATGAGAATTAAGAGTTAGGTTATCTTGCTTGCTAGGTTTTTCCACAAAAGCCATTCTTTATAACCTTGCAAAAGAAACATAAAAGCACTATACAAAAGATTATAAATTTCGTTAGTAGTGTAATACATCCCTTTGAACAAAAACATAGTTGTTGGCTATTTGGAAGAATAACTCTCATCACTATTTTTTCATAAAGATTTTTATCTTTTTCACTCTCTCCTTTTGCATGCACATCTCTTAGGTTTGGTGCATCCTCTCTAAGCTCTCTTTTTACCACTCTAGGCTCATTCCTCTATATTGTTTTCACACAACTCTCCTTTTGTCGCGCAATTAATTCTTTTTCTTTCATGTGTGCGCATTTTCTCTCTCTTTTTATTTCTTTTTCTTTTAGCTCATCAACAAGTACATCGTCATGTATGAGATTTACAATTTGAACATTAGACGAAACTTATAATGGTGATGTCTTATTGTTATGTACACTAGTATTATCACCATTCTCTAATACAATCATAGCCTCTTTATTTGTACAATCATGTTCAAAATCTTGGCTTTTAATACTTGAATCTTCATGTAAATAAGAAGTTTGAATGTCAATTGTACCTTTAGAAGCAATAATCTCATCATCAATGGTAGCCTTAGAAGTTTGTGTAGGTCTTGGAAATAATTCTTCATAAGAATTCAGGGCATACCTTTTTCGCAATCTTCTCTTTATCCCTTGCCATGTAGAGAAGGATTTTGTCTATAATACTTTATAGCATTTGATAATTGTTCCCACCATAACAAGGTATCATCTTCAAAACTAATGACAACAGTCATTACCTTATTTTGCTCAGAAAACATTGTGGTATTCAAACACAGTCTCTGCTTGCTTTTCTCATGTTAAGCACTTTTCAGGACAACATTTTCCATAGAATTTTGTCATTTTTTGGCATGTAGTTGTATTGCAAGCTCGACTCAACTTATAGTTCAAATTTGAAAGACTATCCATCAATTGTTCCATTTGATCTAACATGCCTTTCATGGATCACGTAAATTCATCCATTTTTCTCTCTTCCAAACCTGTCATTATATATGAAGAAGCAACAAAACAAATAGAATCCTCACAACACTCCATCATGTGTTTACACTAAAAAAAGATGACACTTCTCTCGTGTTTTACATAATAAGGCTTTTACCCTTTTATAAGCCCACACACTTTTGGCTTTTCCCACTCAATATTATTTTCTTTAAGTTCTTTAAAGACTAAGTTACTTTATATTAAGAGAAGCCCAAACTGAACACAAAACAAGCACAAAACAAACCTAAACACTTATATAAAAAAGAATTGAAAATAACACAATCTGGTTGTAAGCAAACAAATAACTGAAGACCTAATCAAAATTTAAGAATTTGAAGGTAGGTAAAGTTGCAAAGTGGTGTTTTGTACTCAAAATTGATGTAAAATCAAGCCTAGGCTGAATGCAAATAAGAGAATTGAAATCAACTTATTCGGTGCAAACAAGTACTTATGCAATTCCTAACTTCCTTTATTTGTTTTTTCTTTTTTTTTTTACTTTTTAATCTTTTCTCTATGTTCTTTTTTTTTCTTTTTTCTTTTTTTTTTTTGACCTTGGAAGCTTAAAATAGAATTGAAATTGAAAGAATTACAAAGAACAACTCAAAAACCATGCAAAATCAAGTAGAAGCTGAATGGAGAAAGATTAGGGGCAAATTCATAATTTCACCTTCCCCTTAAATTTGAATGATATGGTTTAGCCCTATACACTTAAGAAACACCAACAAAGTTATTAGATAGAAAAAATGAATGAATTGGAATCATAAACAATGAAGAAATTACAAGAAACAAGCTAAAAATCAAGTTTCCTTAACTTAAGGAAATTTTGGCAAACGTCCAAATTTCAAGGAATTCTTGAATTAAACACTTCAAATATGCAATTGGGGACACAAGAAAGGCTAATTCATAAAGAAAAATGAATTTTAATTGAAAGAAACAAAGAAATCCAACTAGATCAAAGAAACAAGCTTATTTTGCAAAGTTCCTTGATTTAAGGAAATTTTGCAAAAGTATGAGATTGTTATGGAATTTTTTGATGAAATTTGATATGGGATGGTGAACAAAAATATATTAGAACTGAATTGAACAAGTAGAACATAATTGGTGCTAGAATTGCTCAATTCACAATTTTCCATGTTTTAAGGAAATTTTGAAAAATAATATGTTCCAATTAGATTATAATGATGCAAGCATGGTTTAAATGATGAAACACACTAATTTAATGATGGAAATCAATAAAAATATAATGTAACATAGTGGAACAAGATGAAACTGAATTTACAATGATAGTGCTAATTTGCAATTTAAAAGTTTTTTGTGATTTTCTTAATGCAAACTAACCAGAATTGAATTCTAACACAAAGGAATGATTAAATATGATGATACAAATGAATTTGATAGAAGAAAAGAAAGACAAATAGAATGGAACAAAAAAATAATAGTGGAACTGAAATAAGAAGAAGAAGATAATGTGATTTGAATGTTCTAATCACATGAACACAAGCAAACAATAAAAAATAATCCAAGAATAATACATTTTGACCTTAAATAACCTTGGCTCTGATACCAATCTGATACAAACGAGGTGGAATTAGCTTTTAACCCATTTGATAAACACAAGTCCAAAGTATAATTCAAATATCAAGAAGATGATAAATCCTTAAATCTAAACTAGATCTCCATAAATCTTATTTCTAGCAACCTGGAATATATGATTTAAGTTGTGTTAATCTCAATCCTAAATTAACCAAGTAATTCAGAACCTAGATTAAACTAATTTTGTGAAATTATCAAGCTTACTCAACAATCTCACCAACTCCACTCAATAACTCAATAAGAGAATTAGCTTTTGACCCGTTTGATGAACACAAGTCCCAAGTATAATTCAAAGATCAAAAAGAAGATAAATCCTTAAACTTAAACTAGATCTCTAGAAAACTTATTTATAGCAACCTGGAATATATGATTTTAGTTGTGTTAATCTCAATCATAAATTAACCAAGTAATTTAGAACCTATATTAAACTAATTTTGTGAAATTATCAACCTTACTCAACAATCTCACCAACTCCACTCAAGAACTCAAGAAGAGAATTAGCTTCTGACCCGTTTGATGAACACAAGTCCCAAGTATAATTCAAAGATCAAAAAGAAGAAAAATCGTTAAATTTAAATTAGATCTCTAGAAAACTTATTTCTAGCAACTTGGAATATATGATTTTAGTTGTGTTAATCTCAATCCTAAATTAACCAAGTAATTCAAAACATAGATTAAACTAATTTTGTGAAATTATTAAGCTCACTCAACAATCTCACCAAGTCGACTAAAAAGCTTTAGAAGAGAATTAATCTCATAAAGTTTAAGCAAAAATCATATATTTTTCTTATTAATAACCAAATAGGGGCTTAAATACCCTTTACAAATGTTAAGAAAACCCTAAAAAACCCTATTTAATTCATCCTTACATGTTCTTGCCGAATTTACAACTCCTAAATCTATTAGGAGAACTAATATCACTCCCACATAAAGACTAAAAGTAAATAATCCTATTAGTTGTCATGATTTAGCCTAAGTAATCCTATTGGTTACGATGATAAGGCCTAGCTAATTTCTAGCCTTAAAACACCTTATTTTAGTTCCTTACATAAATAAACAACTAACTAAATAATCCTAATTAAAAGCAATATGATATTCAACAATTAGGAGAATTCCTTATGGCAATAGGAAGACAATGCCAACTAATGCCAACTAAGCAAATCTGGTATGGATCTTTAACATTTGGGCTTCTATTCATATTTTAGGCTCAATTCCATGCTATGGAAAAATGGTGTTGGGCTTTGGTCCTCTCCATCAATTGGGCTCCATTGGATTAAATTAAGCATTCCATTTGGAGAGTCCAAGCTCCCATCTTCATGTATTTGGGCTTAATGCAATCCTTGGTCTGTTTAGGCCAATTCTTTCCATATCTTTCCTTGTATAAAAGCTCTAAGTACATCTTTAAACTTCTTTAGGCTTCCTCTTATAATTGGGCCTTAAAGTTGTAATGGATTCTTATTAAACTTGCCTTGATTGAACGCATTAAATTCCAATAGCAGACACATCCATTCAAGAACCCAGGCATTGTAAATTAATCAATGATGTGGAGGAAAGAAATTCACATGAAGAAAGTTCTCAAAGATCAAGCAGGCAATATGGCAATCTATGTGACATTAAGCTAAAAATTTTTACTTTCAATGGCAAAGGTGATCCCGAGTATTATTTATCATGGGTAAAGAAAGTAGACTTTGTATTTGATTGTCAAAATTATATTGAGGAAAAGAAAGTTAAGCTTATAGTTGTAGAGTTCGTAGATTATGATATTGTTTGGTGGGATCAAATCATGTACACTAGGAAAAGATGTGGGGATAGTCCAATTAGTAATTGGGAAGAGATGAAAAGAGTCAAAAGAAAACATTTTGTACATAGTCATTACTATAGGGATTTTCATAACAAATTGCAAAGACTAGTGCAAGGGGGAAAAAGTGTGGAAGAATATTACCAAGAGCTAGAGGTAACTTTGATTAGGGCTGAAATTTAGGAGACCACGGAGGAAACAACAACTAGATTTTTGGGTGGACTCAACAAAGAAATTTTGTAATGAAGTTAAGATGTACCCTTATAATGATTTAGAGGATTTGTACAATAATGCTATAAAGGTGGAAAAATAACTAAAGAGTAAGCCACCTAGGCCTAATTTCAATTCAGTTTCTTAGATTAACAAATTTAAAAGTGGTGATAAGCCCAATATGAGGTCTAAGGCCAAGCCACCTAAGAAGGATAAAATGAACCCAATTTTCCTATTAAGGTCGAACCTAATAAGCCCAATAAGATTAACTCAATTATTTGTTTCATATGCCAAAACAGAGGGCATGTTGCACATGATTGCCCTAATAGAAGAACAATGATTTTGAGAGATGGTGAGATTACTAGTGAAGATGAAATTGGAGAAGATACAGATCCTGAAATGCCTCAATTAGAAGATGGTAGTGATCTTGAAGAAGACGACCCTAATGAGGTAACAAGTAAAGATATTTTTGTAACTAGATGTACTTTAAATACCCAAATAAAGGATGAACATGTGCAAAGGGAAAATATATTTCATACAAGGTGCATAATAAATGGCAACTTATATCTTATTATAATTGATGGTGGTAGTTGCATTAATACAGCTAGTACCTACCTAGTTGTAAAGATGAAATTGCCAACTTTAAAGCATTCTAAACCATATCATGTGCGATCACTAAATGAATGTGGTCAAATTGAAGATACAAAGCAAGTTAGGATAGCATTTTCAATGGGCAAGTACAAGGATGAGGTGCTATGTGATGTTATTCCTATACAATCTAGTCACATACATTTGGGCCACCGTTGGCAATATGTTAGAAGGGTAAAATATGATGGGTTTTCTAATGTATATGAGTTTTATTTTAGGGGGAGACACATTGTATTATGTTCTTTATCCCTTCTCAAATTTATCAAGATCAATAAATTTTGAAAGAGAGAATGTGTGCACAAACAAGAAAAGAATTAGCGCAACAAAAGGAGAGCTATGAGAAAACACATGAGAGGTGTGACCAAAATATGGAAAATGAGAGAAAATAGAGGATGCCTAAAAGAAAATAGAGGGGCATGCAAAAGGAAAGGGTGTGAAAATAGCTTTTAATGCAAAATAGATGGATGTGAGGAAAGCCTTGGTAGGAAAAACACCCATGGTTGTGCTATTGTACAAAGATTTGTAGCTAACATGTTTTTCTTTGAGTGATGATCTAAATAATTTTCTTACTTATAGTTTTGTTTCTTTATTACATGAATTTGCATATTTGTTTCTCAAATATGTGCCAAAAGGATTACGACCCTTAAAAGGTAATGAACATCAAATTGATTTCATCCCTGGCTTTGAAATTCCTAATAAACCAGCTTATAGAAGTAATCTTGAGTAGACAAATAAACTTCAAAGGCAAGTAGAAAAGGTAATGGAAAAAGGTTTGGTAAGGAAGAGTATGAGTTCGTATGCTGTTCCTATTTTGCTTGTACCTAAAAAGGATGGATCATGGTGCATATGTATAGATTGAAGGCAATTAATTGAATTACCATTAAATATATGCATCCAATTCCTAGGTTAGATGACACACTGGATGAATGGTGCATGCATGTTTTCAAAAATTGATTTAAACTGTGGATATCATTAAATTCGTATGCGTGAGGGGGATGAGTGGAAAACAACTTTTAAAACTAAATATGGTTTGTATGGTTAGTGATGCCTTTTGGGCTAACTAAAGCTCCTAGCAATTTTATGAGATTGATGAATCATATGTTACATACAAATTTAGGAAAATTTGTAGTTGTTTATTTTGATGATGTTCTTGTATATTCTAAATCTTTAGAAGAGCATTTAGAGCATGTTAGGCTGGTTTTTGATATTTTGTGCAAGGAAAATTTGTATGTTAACTTTATAAAGTGTTCTTTTTGTACTAGTGGACTCGTTTCTTAGGATTTATGGAAAGCAAAGATGGAATAGAAGTTGACAAAGAAAAGGTAAGTGTTGTTTCTTCTTGGCCGAAACCTACTACCATAAGTGAGGTAAAAGATCTTTTCATGGTTTGGCCAGTTTTTATAGAAGATTTGCTAAGGATTTTAGCACAATTGCAGCACTCCTAACTGAAATTGTAAATAAAAGTGTTGGATGTCAATAGGGGAAGGGACAACAAAAGGTTTTTGATTTGTTAAAATGTAAATTAACTAATGGACCATTGTTAGCTTTGCCTAATTTTGCTAACACCTTTGAAATTGAATGTGATGCTTTAGGTTAGGGCATTGGAGCTGTTTTGATGCAAGGAGGAAGGCTAATTGCTTACTTTAGTGAAAACTTAGTGGGCCTACTCTTAACTACCCAACCTATGATAAAGAGATGTATGCATTAGTTAGGGCTTTACAAACACGACAACATTTAGCAATTAATATGTTCTTTCCATCCAAATTTATGAAGTAATGCTTAGTTTCTACCCTCAATTGAACCTTATTGAAGATATTTTATATTTATAGGTAAAGAATCAAAGAAAGAAGGTTAAAGGAAGAAAAAAAGGTGAACTATCACCAAATGCATGATTGTCCTTCACTAAGGGGCAACAAACATCGATGGATGCATGACCAAGCTTTAAAGCACATTATCATGCCTTCATTAAAGAATAAATTTTAAGAGAATAGAAACATGCAACACGACCATGCTTTATGGTCATCTACATAAAGGAAAATATGAAGACATCAATAGCAGAATGACATGACCATGCACAAGGTCGTGCATATCATTAAATAAAAATCACAACTTGCATCCTAAAGGTATTCATTTCCCTTTTATGGGCATTCAAGCTTTCTTATTTGAGGGGATGTCTATAGGATTATTTAAAGAGAAAAGATAAGAAGAATTAAGGCAATAGGGGATAACCAAACGAAGAGATTATCGTACAAGTAAGGTTTACATCAAATTTTTATAGAGAGAATGTGCAAGGAATCAGGCAATCAATAAGAAGTTCATGTTTATTCTTGAAGATGAATTATTTATTTTCTTTTCTTCTATTTATTTCATTATGAACTAAACCTCTATTGGTTAGGGTTGTAAATAGATCTTGCATGACTTTCATTAGATTTTCTCAATCTAAATCTATTTGGTTTCTTGCATCATTGGTGTTAGCAATTGTTAAGTGTTTATTATTTGATCAATTGGCCATTGATTATCATAGTTTTGTGAACCAACAATTGAGAGGTGATTTTTCATAAAATTGGGCTTCCAATAATTTTGTTGCTTTATTATTGCATTGAGAAACCTTAATAAACCATTATTATCTTTAGAGTTTTGAATTATGAGGCAATAACATGTTGTTTGGTTTTTTAGTTGAGGAACCTTTAGATAACATGTTATTATATGTCCATTTCTACTTGAGAGGGATTAATTGACCACCTTAATGACTTGATAGCAGTACTTGTTGCATGAACCAACTAGACGAGGATTAAGGATACCTTAGAAGGTTATCAAATGAAGTTTAACCCCTAGCTATTCTTATGCATTGCTTATCTCTTATCTTCATTATTATTTTAATTTGCTTTATTTATTACAAGTGAAATTATCATGTACTATTGATTCCCTAGATAATATAAGATATAAGATACTTAACACTTAAACTTGATCCTCATGGGAATGATATACATACTGATAGAGTACACTTTATTACTTCTAACCCATGCACTTACAACTTAGAGACTTTTATACAGCATGTGCCTATCATAATAAACAATTTTGCTTAATTTATTGTGTGGAAAGATATAATGCTCTTTAATTATGACTAACCCTGAACCTAGTGAAATTTGTTCAACCTATTAATTATATTTACACATAATTTGATAGCCATATAATAGGAATTAAAAGATGTGCAAAACATAAAAGTTGTGGCGTTATGCCTCATCTAGATTATTATAAAACAATTTTGCAAAACATATTATAGGTGAGGAGATATTGCACCTTCATCGTGATTGATTCCCTACATATTGAAACATGTTCACCCTGAGATTGATCATTTGTTTTAATGACCTTATAGTTTGAATTAGATAAATTTAAAACATTAAAATTGTTCTTTAATGTGTTTTCTAACTACTAGAAAGACACTTTTGGCAATTAGATTTGTACAATTTGAGATATGGCTAAAAAAGTAAGACCTAATTTGATTATGGTCACATTGAAACATGGATGAATTCAAAGAATCGCCATGTTTTTTATATATATTATATTGATTAAATTTTTACTGTGTTGGATCACCATATGTCTAGTTTATATAGAAAAAAAAATCAAGTCATTTTGATAAATATATCAAGAGTTATTGTAGTTAGGGTGTGGCAAGGTCTGGTTGGCATGTAAGAAAAATAAGCTTAAATACTTAACCCATTTGCATGGAAGATGACCGTACTTGCATATCAAGCATGCAAACTCATTTTGGCATTTTATAATGACACACACACACACACACACACACACATTAAGGAAGCTCATGAGGGAGGTTCAAACCTACCATAAAAATTAGTTGCATTAAAGGTGAGCAAAGGCCATAATTGGATTCTAATGTGTATATGTGTGATTTTAAGATCTGATTGGGTTTTAGTTGTGTATATGTGAACGAATTGTAACATTTTGCATGTTAATAAAAGTCAAGTGAGAACTGTATAATCTTAATGGTTACATGTTATACCACTATGAATGAACATTTGCATATGAAACTAAAAGGACGTTGTACCAGCTTGTCAAACACTTGCAAATCACTTAGAAAATAGACCAATATACCATATTATGGGACATGTTATTGATCAAATGATTCACTTGTTAGATGTTGTCCAACAAAAGTAAATGTCACTTTATTAATATGAATTCTCGATAGTAGTGTTTGCCTTGTAAGTCATGACAAAATCAATCAATCGATTGCATTTGCACTTGCATACTCAATTCTTATACTTGTAATGTATCCTAATAATATTTGATTATTGGATTTGCCATTATAAGTTGATTATTATTTTTAATCACATGTGTCACAACTCACCAAATCACACTTTTTTTTAGACAATGAAGCGTAAGGTTTGGGCATTTTAGAGCATAAAGTTTTACATATAAGAACATGGAACATAGGTCATCAGCTCTTCCTCTCTCTTTTTGTTTCATGTACATATATCTAGATAGGAATTATTTTATGGTCAACAACATTAAACATGTTTTACATAACATATATTTATATTAAATAAAGAAGTTAACTTACCTTTTTGGTTGTGTATTGATGATATAATAACCTTTATACATATGGATACTTGAACATGAATATCAAGCTTACTAAATGGAAATGGGTGTCCCAGTATCCATTGTATGAGATAGCAATCCATGATTTATATCTCAATTTTGGGTCAGCTTGCATTAGGCCTTGGTACCAAGTTGAGTTTCAGTACTGCTTTTCATCCTCAAATAGATGGACAATCAAAAAGGACAATTAAGACACTTGAAGTCATGTTTCGAGTTTGTGTGATAGAATTCAAAGGTGCATAGGATGAATATATTACCTCGATTGAATTTGCTTATAATAATTGATATCATAGTAGTATACAGATGGCACCATATGAAGCTTTATATGGAAGATAATTTTGAAGTCCTATCTATTAGGATGAAGAAGGGATGCATGTTTTAGAAAGGCCAAAACTAGTGTAAGGTACTATGTGCAAGGTGAAGATAATCAATAGCAAACTTAAAGTAACATAAGATAGGCAACAGAGCTATACAAACCAATATATAAGAGAACTAGAATATGAGGTCGGAGACAAACTGTTCCTTCGAGTTTCACTATAGAAAGGAATAATTTGATTTGACAAAAAAGGGAAGTCAAGTTCCCATACATAAGGCCATATGAAATCCTAAAAATAATTGGTCCATTGGATTATAGGTTAACGCTACCACCAGAGATGGCTCAGATTCATGTTGTATTTCATGTGAGTATGCTCATCAAGTATCAATATGTTCTTATATACTTAGAGATCTAGTTATATCAATTATAGATTATGTAAGTTATGTTAAATAACTAGTGAAAATAGTTGGTTATAATACAAAATAGATTTGAAATTAAGAAATACCTTTAGAAAAGGTGTTATGGATAAACCATTCGCAAGAAGAAGCAACGTGCAAAACTAAAGAGAACATGGAACAACAATATCTATATTTATTTATAAGTATTGACTTGAAGGGTGAAATTTTTTATAAGAGTGGAACAAATTGTAACATCCCTATCCTTATACATTAGCATTCTCACATTAACATATTCATTACATAGATGATTTGCAATCTCATGAATTTGATAAGCATAACGATGACACTTGCACCATTACATTTGGGGCATTTTGAACACAGATGCAATGTTTGTATAACTATATGGAAAATTATCTTATGTTGTGTACATGTTATAATATCATAAAAAATGATACTTTGGAGCTTATTTAAAAGTATAAGGAGTATATGGGATTAGTATATAGATGGACATCATGAATGAGTGAAGAAGAAGGACTAAAAGAGCAAAATTGAACTTTCAACACACAGTTGTAAGCCACCATGATTTTGTCTTATTAGATTAGGCATACAAATTGAATTTCCATTCCTTTAGAAGCCTATTATAGAGGAAAAATGTGAGGGGGTGCAATAAAAGAAAGAGAGCTAAGAAAGAAATAAATAAATGAGAAAAAGAAGAAGAAGAGGAAGAAAAGTGAGCAAGCTTGGAAAAAACCATAAGTTCTTATAGTTTTGGAAAAAGAGGTAAATGATTTTATCTTATTCCCATATGAAATTACTGATGCATTCGGCCAATTCAAGTCCAATGAGGATCCATTACAACTTTAAGGCCCAATTACAAGTGGAAGGTTGAAGAAGTTTAAAGATGCACTTTGAGCTTTTATACAAGGAAAGATATGAAAAGAATTCTCCCAAATAGATGAAGAATTGTATGAAGCCCAAATGCATGAGGATAGAAGCTTGGACTCTTCAAGTGGAGTGCTTAATTTAATCCATTGGAGCCCAATTAATAGTGAGGACAAAAGCCCAACAGAAGAAAAACCCAAATGTTAAAGATTCATGCTAGATTTGCTTAGTTGACATTGTCTTCCTATTGCCATTAGGAATTATCCTCATTGGTTGAATATCATGTTGCTTTTAGTTAAGACTCTATAGCTAGTTATTTATTTATGTAAGGAACCTTGAAATAAAGTGTTTTAATACTATAAATTAGCTAGGCCATATAATGGCAACCAATAAGATTACTTAGGCTAGATCATGGCAACTAATAGGATTATTTGCTTATAGTCTTTATGTGAGAGTGAGTTTAGTTATCATAATAGGTTTAGGAGTTGTAAATTTGGGCAAAACATGTAAGACTAAATTAGAGAATGTTTATTAGGGTTTTCTTAACATTTGTGAAGGGTATTTAAGCCCCTATTTGGTTATTAATAATAGAACATAGGATTTTTGCTTAACTTTATGAGATTGATTCTCTTCTTGAGTTATTGAGCGGACTTTATGAGATTATTGAGTGAGCTTGTTATTTTCACAAAATTAGTTTAATCTATATCTTGAATTACTTGGTTAATTTAGGATTGAGATTGACACAACTTAAATCATATATTCTAGGTTGCTAAAAATAAGTTTTCTAATGATCTAGTTTATATTTAAGGATTTATCTTCTTTTTGATCTTTGAATTATACTTAGGACTTGTGTTCATCAAATGAGTCAGAAGCTAATTTCACCTAATTTGTATCAGATTGGTATCAAATCCAAGGTTATTCAAAGATCAAAAGGTACTATTCTTGCATTGTTATTCATTGTTTGCTTGTGTTCTTATGATTAAAATATTCAAATCACATTTTGCCTCTTATTCTTTTTGTTTCAATTCCATTAATTTTCTTGTGTTCCATTTTTTTTCTCTATTTTCTTCTGTTAAATTCATTTGTATCATCATATTAATCATTCTTTTATGTTAGAATTCCATTCTCATTAGTTTTCATTCAGAAAATCACAAAAAACTTCTAAATTGCAAATTAGCACTCTGTCATTATAAATTCAGTTTCATCTTGTTCCATTGTGTTACATTATGTTTTCTTTGATTTCCATCATTAAATTAGTATGTTTCCTTATCTAAAAACATGCTTGCATCATTAGAATCTAATTGGAATAGATTGATTTTCAAAATTTCTTTAAAATAAGGAAAATTGTGAATTGAGTAATTCTAGCACCAATTATGTTCTACTTGTTCAATTAAACTCTAATCTATTTGTTTTCACCTTCAACCAATATATTAGCTTGATTTATCATCCCATATCAAATTTCATTAAAAAATTACATAAGAATCTCATACTTCAACAAATTTTTCTTAAATCAAGAAACTTTGCAAAATAAGTTTGTAATTGTTCTATTTGGATTTCTTTGTTTCTTTCAATTCAAATTCATTTTTCTTTATGGGTTAACCTTTCTTGTGTCCCTACTTGCAGATTTGAAGTGTTTAATTCAAGAAATTCCTTGAAATTTGAAAGTTTTCCAAAGTTTCCTTAAATTAAGGAAACTTGATTTTTAACTTATTTCTTACAATTTCTTCGTTGGTTTTTATTCTAATTCATTTCTTTTTGTGTCTGATCACTTTTTTTGTGTTTCTTAAGTGTATAGGGCTGAACCACATCATTAAATTCAAAGGAAGGTGAAATTATGAATTTGCCCATAATCTTACTCCATTTAGCTTATACTTTGATTTTGCATGGTTTTTAAGTTGTTTTTTTTTTTATAATTTTTTCAATTTCAATTATATTTTAAGCTTCCAATATCAAAAAAGAAAAAAATATAAAATATAAAATAACAAAAATAAAAGATTAAAAAATGTCAACAAAAAAGAAGAAAAGAGAAGTAAAAAAAAAAATAAAGAAATAAATGAAGCTATAAATTGCATAAGAACTTGTTTACACCAAAAGAAACTAATTTCAATTTTCTGCTTTGCATTTAGCCTAGGCTTGATTGTCCATAATTTTGAGTTCAAAACACCACTTTGCCACTTTACCTACCTTTAAATTCTTAAATTCTGATTAGGTCTTTGGTTATTTGTTTACTTGCATCCAAATTTTGTTACTTTCAATTCTTTGTTATCTAAGTGTTTAGATTTGGCTTATGCATGTTTTGTGTTTGGTTTGAGCTTGCCTTAACATAAAGTAACTTAGTCTTTAAAGAACTTAAAGAAAATATTATTGAGTGGTAAAAGGCAAGAGTGTGTAAGCTCATAAGAGGGTAAAAACCAATTATGAGTTAAACACGAGAGTGAGTGCCATCAATTAAGTGTAAACACGTAAGGGAGTATTTGTGAGGATATTCTTTTATTATTTTACTAACCATGGTAGAACCTAAAGATGATCCAGAATGGAAATTGCTTGTGAAAGCTATACAAGATAGTATGGCCCTTGTGCAATAAGGGTTTAAAGAGGTGAAAAAACAGCTTGGGAGCATTCAAAATGCCTCCAATTCAAATAACACATGCACCCATTCAAGACAATCAAGGCGTGGCAGATTCATCAATGATGAGGAGGATGGTGATTTAGATAAAGAAAGTTCCCAAAGATCAAGCAAGCAAGATGGCAATCTAAGTGGCATTAAGCTAAAAATTCATACTTTTCAATGGCAAGGGTGATCCAAAGTCTTATTTATCATGGGAAAAGAAAGTAGACTTTGTATTTTATTATCAAAACTATAGTGAGGAGAAGAAAGTTGAGCTTGCAGCTATAGAGTTTGTAGATTATGTTATTGTATGGTGAGATCAAATCATATGCACTAGGAAAAGATAAGGGGATAGTCCAATTAGCACTTAGGAAGAGATCAAAAGGGTCACAACAAAATGTTTTATACCTAGTCATTACTTTAGAGATTTACACAACAAATTGCAAAGACTAGTGCAAGGGGGAAAAAGTGTGGTTAAGGCTGAAATTGAGGAGACCATGGAGTAAACAATGGCTAGATTTCTTACCGGACTCAACAAATAAATTTCTAATCAAGTATAGGTGTACCTCTATAATGATTTGGATGATTTGTACCACAATGTTATCAAGGTGGAAAAACAACTAAAGGGTAAACCATCTAGGCCTAATTTCAATTAAGTTTATTGGACTAATAAGTTTAAAGTGGTGATAAGCCCAATATGGGGTCAAAGGCTGAACCACCTAAGAACGAAAGAGGCAAGCCAAATTTTCCTAATAGGGCCGAACCTAATAAGCCCAATAAGAGTAGCTCAATTATTTGTTTCAAATGCTAAGGAAAAGGGCATTTTGCACATGATTGCCCTAATAAAAGAATATTGATTTTGATAGATGGTGAGATTACTAGTAAAGATGAAGATGGAGAAGAAACAAATCCTAAAATGCCTCCAATGGAAAATGTCAGTGATGTTGATGAAAAAGACCCTAATGAGGTAACAAGGAAAGATATTTTTATGACTAGACATACTTTAAATGCTCAAATAAAGGATGACTATGTGCAAAGGGAAAATATATTTCATGCAAGGTATAAAATAAATTGCAACTTATGTCTTATTATAATTGATGGTGGTAGTTGCACTAATGCAGCTAGTACCTACCTAGTTGAAAAGATGAAATTGCCAACTTTTAAGCATCCTTAACCATATCATTTGCAATGGCTAAATGAATGTGGCAAAATTAAAGTTACAAAGCAAGTTAGGATAGCATTTTAAATGGGCAAGTAAATGGATGAAGTCTTATGTGATGTTATTTCTATGGAAGCCAGTCATATGCTTTTGAGCTGCCCTTGGTAATATGAAAGTAGGGCAAAACATGATGGATTTTCTAATGTATATAAGTTTGATTTTGGAAGTAGACACATTGTATTATCTTCTTTATCCCTTTCTTAAATTTATAAAGATCAATAAATTTTGAGAGAGAGAGAATGTGTGCACAAATAAGAAAAAGAATTAGCATGACAAAAGGAGAGTTGTGAGAAGGTGTGAGCAAAGAGTGTAAAAAGGAGAAAAATAGTGGATGCACATCAAAAATGAGTGGTGCATGCAAAAGGAAAGCGTGTAAAAAAAAAACATTTTATGTAAAAGAGAGGGATGTGATGAAAGCCTTGCTAGTCAAAACACCAATGGCTATGCTATTGTACAAAGATTTGCAAATAGCATGTTTTTCTTTCAATAATGATCTAATCAATTTTTTTCCTAGTAATTTTATTTCTTTATTACATGAATTTAAAGATTTGTGTCCTGAAGATGTACCAAAAGGATTACCACCCTTAAGAGGTAT
This sequence comes from Omphalea diandra, assembly GCA_949677035.1. Classification (NCBI taxonomy): domain Eukaryota; kingdom Viridiplantae; phylum Streptophyta; class Magnoliopsida; order Malpighiales; family Euphorbiaceae; genus Omphalea; species Omphalea diandra. Next base: position 65,542 of record CATIWR010151838.1, read on the forward strand.
TGAATAACAAATTGATTTCATCACAAGCTCTTAAATTCTTGATAGGCCAGTCTGTAAAAGTAATCCCAATGAGACAAATGAACTTCAGATGCAAGTAGAAGAGCTAATGGGCAAAGGTTTGGCAAATTGCTTTTATTTTGCTTATACCTAAAAAGGATGGATCATGGCACATGTGTGTAGATTGTAGGGCAATTAATAAAATTAACATTAAATATATGCATCCAATTCCTAGGTTAGATGACATGTTAGATGAATTACATGGTGCATGTATGTTTTCAAAAATTGATTTAAAGTGTGGATATCATCAAATTCGTACGCGTGAGGGGGATGAGTGGAAAATAGCTTTTAAACTAAATATAGTTTGTATGAATGGTTAGTGTTGCCTTTTGGGCTAACTAATGCCCCTAGCACTTCTATGGGATTGATGAACCATGTGTTGCATGCATATTTAAGAAAATTTGTAGTTGTTTATTTTGATGACATTCTTGTATATTCTATATCTTTAGACGGGTATTTAAAGCATGTTAGGTTGGTTTTTTTATGTTTTACGTAATGAAAAGTTGTATGTTAACTTTAAAAAATATTTTTTTTACTAGTAGACTTGTTTTCTTAGGATTTATGGCAAGCAAAGATGGAATAGAAGTTGATGAAGATAAGGTAAGTGTTATTTCCTTTTGGCCAAAACCTACTACCATAAGTGAGGTAGGATATTTTCATGGTTTGGCTAGTTTTTATAGAAGATTTGTTAAGGATTTTAACATAATTATGATGCCCCTAACTGAAATTGTAAAGAAAAATCTTGGATTTCAATAGGGGGAAGCACAACAAAAGGCTTTTGATTTGTTAAAATCTAAATTAGCTAATGCATCATTATTAGCTTTGCCTCATTTTGCTAACACCTTTGAAATTGAATGTGATGCTTTAGGTTTGGGCGTTAGAACTATTTTGATGCAAGGATGAAGGCCATCTATTTATTTTAGTGAAAAACTTAGTTGGCCTACTCTTAACTACCAAGCCTATGATAAAAGGATGTATGAATTAGTTAGGGCTTTGTAAACATGAGAACATTATCTTTGGCCCAAATAATTTGTTATCCATACAGATCATGAGTCTTTGAAATACCTTAAGGGATAACAAAAGCTAAATAAAAGGCATGTTAAATGGGGTGAATTCATAGATTACTTTCCATATGTCATAAGGTATAAATAAGGTAAGGATAATGTAGTGGCCGATGCACTATCTAAAAGGTATGTTCTTCTTACTCTTTTAGATTTTAAATTGCTTAGTTTTGAGTCCATTAAAGACTTATATGTTAATGGTGCTAAATTTGGCCAATACTACTAGAATTATGAGAAAACCACTTTCGAGAAGTATTATAGGCATGATGGATCTTTATTTAGAGATAATAAACTTTGAGTGCCTAAATCTTCTTTACTTAGATTGCTAGTTTGGGAAGCCCATTGGGGTGGACTTATGGGGCACTTTGGTGTGCAAAAGACCTTAGATGTATGCATGAACACTTTTATTATCGCAATATGTGAATTGATGTTCAAAAAGTTTGATAGATGTGTTGCACGTAAATAAGCTAAGTCTAAATTGAAACCACATGGATTATATATGCCTTTATTCATACCTAGTATTCCTTTGATTAATATTTCAATCGATTTTGTTTTAGGTTTACCTAGGTTAAAATATGGTAAAGATTATATTTTTGTGGTTGTTGATAGATTCTTTAAAATGACACACATTATCGTATGTCACAAAACTGATGTGCCATTAATATTGCAATTTTTTTTTTCAAAGAAATTTTGAGATAACATGGTATGCCTAGAACTATTGTTAGTGATATAGATACAAAGTTTTTGAGTTTCTTTTGGATAACATTATGGAGTAGATTAGGAACCAAATTATTGTTTTCTATTTCTTCTCATTCGCAAATCGATGGTCAAATAAAAGTTATTAATAAAACAATAGGGCAACTTTTAAGAGTTTTAATTAAAAAGAACTTGAAATATTGGGAGGATTGTTTACCACATATAGAGTTTGCACATAATAGGAGTGTGTATTCATCCACCCTTTATTGCCTTTTTAAGATTATTTATGGGTTTGTACCATTAAGTCCATTAGATCTTTCCCTTATACCTTCAATTATGTGTGTGGACTTAGAAGGAAAAAATAAATCTGATTATGTTAAGCAATTGCATGAGAAGGTACATTTGAACATAAAAAAGTGGAATAAATAAGTAGTTAGAAATGCAAATAGGAGTAGAGTTAGATTTGTATTTGAACTAGGAGATTGGGTTTGGGTACACTTTAGGAAAGAGAGATTTCCTAATCTTAGGAAAAGTAAGCTTAGTCCTAGGGGAGGTAGACTTTTTCAGGTTTTAGAGAGGGTTAATGATAACGCTTACAAATTATACTTACCAAGTGATTATAATGTTAGTGCTACTTTTAATGTTGTTGATTTGTCACCTTTTGATTTTGATGCAGATTTAGATTTAAGGACAAATCCTTTAGAGGAAGGAATGAATGATGCATTTGGCTAAGTCAAGTCCAATAAGGATCCATTACAACTTTAAGGCCCAATTACAAGAGAAATGCTAAAGAAGTTCAAAGATGCACTTAGAACTTTTATACAATGCACTTGGAACTTTTATACAATGAAAGATATGGAAAGAATTGGCCAAAATCGACCAAGGATTGCATGAAGCCCAAATGCATGAGGATGAGAGCTTGGACTCTTTAAGTGGAGTGCTTAATTTAATCTAATGCAGCCTAGTTGATGGAAAGGACCAAAGTCGAACACCATTTTGCTATAGCATAGAATTAAGCCGAAAATGTGAAGAGAAGCCCAAATGTTAAAGATCCATGCCAAATTTGTTTAATTGGCATTAGTTGGCATTGTCTTCCTATTGCCATGAGGAATTCTCCTCATTGGCTAAATATCATGTTGCTTTTACTTAGGATTCTGTAGTTAGTTATTTATTTATGTAAGGAACCTTGAAATAAAGTATTTTAATGGTATAAATTAGCTAGGCCATATCATGGCAACCAATAGGATTACATAGGCCAAATCATGGCAACCAATAGGATTATTTACTTTTAGTCTTTATGTAAGAGTGAGATTAGTTCTCCTAATAGGTTTGGAGTTGTAAATTCACCCATAACATGTAAGGTTGAATTATAGAGGATTTTTTAGGTTTTTATTAACATTTGTGAAGGGTATTTAAGCCCCTATTTGGTTATTAATAAGGGAACAATTGATTTTTCCATAAACATTGTGAGCTTGATTATCTTATTGAGTTCTTGAGTGGAGTTGGTGAGATTGTTGAGTAAGCCTGATAATTTCACAAAATTAGTTTAATCTAGGTCTTGAATTACTTAGTTAATTTCGGATTAAGATTAACACAACTTAAACCATATATTCCAGGTTGTTAGAAACAAGTTTTCTAAGGATCTAATTTAGATTTAATGATTTATCTTTTTATTAATATTTGAATTATACTTGGGACTTGTGTTCATCAAATGGGTCAGAATCTAATTCCACCCTATTTGTATCAATTGCTCCTTTATAACTTGTTAAATATGCATAATTATAAAGAATTATGGAGTAATTATAGGTAGAGATCATGTATGAAAGTTGAAGCTTAAGAAAAATAATAGCTTATTGTGTTGGTTAGTGTTAGAGAAAACTATTGCACCAATAATTTCATAACCCTAGAACAGGAATTATGGAAA